>SOZL01001593.1:0-30117 GCA_009733165.1 Naja naja | reverse complement strand
AAACTCTGTCAGAGTTTGGGAGATGGGCAGAGCTGGAGTCGCTGCGAGACGGAGGTGATCTTGACTCCTGAGATCACCCCCGATACTGCCGCTTTGGACGGTCCCCGGGATCTAAACTGACTCGTAGGGTTGGTGAAAGTTGGGGGCGCCTTCTGTTGATCCCAGGGACGCCGCAAAGTCCCTGGTTGATCCAGGACAGCCCCTTTACCCGAAACGTGCTGAGGCAGCCATCGGGCTGAAGAAGCTGTGACAGCTCCGGAGGAATGAGATCGGAAGAAGTGTGTCGGTCGGTGAGATCATTTGGTTGTTAACCCTTTGGGAACACCCTAGTGATTCTAATGGTGTGAAATTGAATGCGAGATGGACTAGGCGGCGGAAGAGATTGGGCTTGAAAGTAAAGAACTTTGTTTCTTCTTTCTTTCATGGCTTTAAAGACTTTTCCCTCCACTTTTCTTCTTGGGAGTTTTGAATGCCTTTTATATCTTTTGAACTTTGTCTCCTTTTCCTTTTCTCTTTTTGGCACTGGGGGCTCTAATGTAATTTGGCTATTTGGACTTGGTTACTTTTCATTTTTGCATACAAGAAATGGCTGCTGAGGCTTTTTTCTGTCCTTCTTGTTTTGAATGAGACAGGAAGTGATATATTTTGGGAGCCATCCGGCAAGGAAGTGAAAGTTGGCTGAGAGATATAATATTGCTACCTAGAGGCTCGCTATCTTATACAAACATATACATTTGCAAGGATTGTATCCAAGGCTCTGTTGATTAGAAAGTGCTGGACAGGCGCTTTTGGAATATCTTTGAGCCTGCAGTTTGGAATTGAAGAGTAAAGCGACCTTGGAGAGTTTTAAAATAAAGGAACTGGAATTCTTTGAGAGCAAAAACAGAAGAGCTGGAATTTCTCCTCTTTCAATTGTTAAGCTCTGGACTTTGCATAGTGGCAGTGGAATAAAGTGATATTGCTTCCTGCCAAGGTCTCCTATTGTTTGTAATTTAATTTTTATAATTGGAGCCCTAAAATATATTTTGTTATTCTTAAAGGATACTTTACTATTTTATTATTTTTCAACTTTTTATTGATATCTTCCTATTTTTCAATTTTAGCCTTTTCTCTTTTGAGAGGTGGCTTTTCATTTTGTACATTGGAAACAAGACAGTCAACTATTGGATCTTTTCTTTTTCTTTCCCTTCTTTTAAAAACTCAAGTTTTTATTTATACATTCTTTTCTTAGTTTTTAAATTTTTATCTTTTCTTCAAATCATTGATATATCATTGACATTATGGAATTCCTCTTTTTCTTCTTTTTACTATTTTCTCTTTTTTTCTTTTTGAGTAGGATTGTTCCTCTCCTTCTTATATTACTAATTTTACTTTTTATTATTGGCTTCCATTCCTTTCTTTCCCTTTTTTGAATTGGTGTTGACAATCTCTGCAAGAATGAGTAGAAGGTCTTCAGTTCCACAAGTTACAACTCCATCAACAATATCACAACAAGAAAGGGAAAAGAGAAGAAGATAAAATACAGATGATATTAGCGGTGGCGAGATTGGAAAAAGTAGAAAATTGAGATAATTGAACAGAAGCTGGACAAGACAGATGAAAATATAATCTGACAAACAATGGAGAAATATGGTGAGAGGATTAAGAAAGTTGAGGAGCAGCAAGAACAAAGAGATGAAGAAATGAAGAGTTTCAACATCAGATTAAGTGAAGTTGAAGTGACCATAATGAATCACTGAAAGAAGTGGATAGATCGAATTTTATTTGAGATTCAAAATGTCGAGGAAGAGAAGGGTGAAAACTTGTTGGAGAAAATGACACAGATTTTGGCAGAATTGTTAGAAACAACTGAAGAGAAGATGAGGGATGGAATAGATGAAATATTTCAGTCTATACAAGGTATGCAACGAGGAATAGACTTCAAGAAATCCATATTAGGTTCACTAAGAAGAGCATTAAATCACAAATACTGCAAGCAACTAGAGACAAGACATTGAAGCACAATAACAAAGACATTATGGTATTGAAACAGGTACCAAGAAGAATAAGAGAGAGGAGAAGAGAATATGCATTCTTATCCAAAGAACTGTTGAAGAGTGTAAATTACAGATGGTTAATACCAGAAGGCCTTCTGTTTGGTGTGGGGAACAAAGACATAGAATTGATACAGTGGAGAGGCGCAATTCTTTACGATGAATATTTTAGAGGAAAGGATGGAAATGGAAGACAAGAGGAGCTGATTGTGGAACTTCCAAAGGAAGGTGTAGCAACAAGTGAAGAAGAGGAACAACTTGGGCGGTAGGTGGTCTACCTAGAGAACGAAGAGAAGTTAGAACGACTAGAGCAACAAAACCTATATACAAGACCTAAAATGGAAGGGAAAAACTGATTTCGATGAATATAAATGGACTTAATTCGATTGCTAAAAGAAGGAAAATATTTCATAAATTAGAGAAACTAAAATTGATATAATTTGTCTACAAGAAGTCCACATTAAAAACAACATGAATATGTATTGAGACAAAAAGTTAGGAAAGTTATTTACATCATTGGCACAATGTAAAAGAGAGGAGTGGTCTTGTACATTAAAGATATAATTACTGCAGAATTGATTTATACAGATGAAGATGGGAGGATTTTAATGGTGGAGATAATAGACAACAACACTAAAATGCTCTTGATAGCAATATATGCACCAAGTGAGAATCAAGAAGAATTTTATAAGAAATTATACAAAAAGTGATTGAATTAGACTATGCAAATATTTTTGATGGGAGATTTTAATGGGATAATTAATGATCAGCTTGACTATAAATCTGAGAGAACTAAAAAGAAAACTAGAAGAAAGCTGCCCAAGTCCTTTTTCAAATGATAGAAGAAATGAATATTAAAGATATATGGAGAGAGAGAAATACTGGAAATAAAGAATTTACTTTTTATTCAAACAGACATGAATCATGGTCAAGAATAGATATGGTATGGGCATCTGCAGATATGCTCTCGATATAGAAAATTCAAATTGAAATTGGGACCTGGGCAGATCACAATCCACTGATAGTTGCTTGGAAAGGACAGAGGAGAAGATCTAGATGGACATTAAATAATATGATTTTGAAAGAAGAAGAATTTAAAAGAGAATTGAAACAGAACTTACTTTTTCTTCAAGGAAAACAGAAAAGAAGATACATCATTACAAACCGTTGGGAGCTGATGAAGGCCTGTACAAGAGGATTGATAACTGATTACACAAGGAAAAGAAATACTAAACAGAAAAAGACATCTAAAATATTGGAAGATGATTTCATGAAATTGGAAAAATTACAAGAATCACCAAGGGAAGATATTAAAAGGAAAATGGACATGATTAAACATAAACCACCTCCTCCCCTACGCAAATCCAACTGCGTTGTAACATCTCTTCTAAGCGCTGGGGCCGAGCTGTGAGAGAGCAGTGGCCAGCCTTATCACGCTTGACCAACAGCCCCCTGGATTGCTGTGAGAGGGCAACCGGGGTTAGAGGCAACTCAGTGGTTTTGAACTACACCAATGCTTAGACTATAAGATCATTATGTGGACATGTTATTTACAGCTAGGACCGTTCCTCCCTTTGTTGGTGGGACATTTAACAACTCATGCGGACTTTTTCAGCAGCTGAACTGTGGGCTTTGAAGGATTCTTCCCTCTCTTGGACTTGGCCCACCGGTTTACCATCTGCCTATCTCGAGGATGGATTGTGGAATCGGAGAGATGGCATGGCGCAAAGGGTAGGGCCAGGGTTGAGAGGATAAGGGAAAGCGTCCCAGGGCTGCTTTGTTAAAATTTAATTCGGGTTTCTAAGGGGTTAGGGAAGGGTGGGAGGGAGGGGTTTTACTGCTGGAGTTCAGTGCAGCCTGAATCAGGGCCATGGTTGGGGGTGCATGGGGAGGGCTGTGGGCTCAGGAATAATGGGAGCCATGATCCCTAGGGTGGTTGGTATGGGTAGGAGCCGATGGGGCGGGGGCCATATCATGTTAGGGAGCGGCCCCGCTATCTCCAAGCTGTGCGCTCGACCCCTTGACCTCTTCTCAATCCCTGGGAGTTTTGGGATCCAGGACCCTGGACTCGGACTGGTGTATTTTAATGCCAGGTCCGTGGTTAACAAGGCACCACTCCTCCGTGAGGTGATTGAGGAGGAGGCGGACCTGGCCTGCATTACGGAGACCTGGTTGGGCCCTGAGGCGGAGTCCCCTGGTTGACATCTGCCCCCAGGTTTCGGGTTTTGCAGTCACGACCCCAGGGAAGGGGGTGGGGTGGCTATTGTTATTGGGAGACCCTGTTTCCAAGGGAGGTCCCTGCCCGGAGATAGGTGGGTGTGAGTCCCTCCTCCTGAGATGCGGGCCTGCAGGTGGGTTGGGCATGCTGCTTACATACCTGTCCCCAGCTATGTTTCAGCTGCCCTGCCTGGGCTGCTTGATGCCATCTCGGGGTGGCGGTGGAGTTCCCAGAGCTCATAGTTCTGGGTGACTTTAACTGCCTTCCTGGGATCGTCGGTTTGGCCCAGGAGTTCATGGCTTCCATGGAGGCCATGGGCCTGACCCAGATAATAGATGGCCCGACTCATGAGGGGTAACATGCTCGACCTGGTTTTGTCTCTGAGCAGTGGCGAGTGGTCTAGGGGTGGTGATATAACTATCCACCCGTTTCATGGTCAGACCACTATCTCCTGCGGCTGGTCTTCCATCAAGCTACCCCACACGCTGGGATGAGGAGCCACCTAGATGGTTCCGCCCAGATGCCTGATGGACCCTGATAGGTTCCAGGCAGAGCTGGGGTTTTTCCTGCATCCCTCACCCACAGCCCTGCCGAGGTCCTTGCGGCGACTTGGCAACAGTCGGCTGGCGGGGCTCTCGACAGGGTTGTCCCCATGTCCCTTACCGGTGGGATCCCGGTCAGCCCCTGGTATACCGAGGAGCTCCGGAGATGAAGCGTCGTAGAAAGGGACTAGAGAGCAGGTGGAGGCGACTGCTCTGGATCTGACCGAGCCCAGCTAAGAGCCCATATTAGGACTTATCTGGTAGCGGTGGGGGCGTGATCCTATTTCTCCGCCCTCATAGCATCCGCAGATAACGCCCAGCAGCCCTGTTTGGGGTTGCTCGCTCCCTCCTTCATTTGGGGGGGTGGCGGACCCGTTGCGGGGCAGAGCTGAGGAGTTTGGTCAGTATCTGCAGGATAAAATCGCTCAGATCCGGGAAGGGTTGTGCTCGGATTGGCAGTGGTTCGAGGATGGGGATGCGAGTGGTTTGGCCAATGTGATCTGGACTGGAGTTCGATCCTGTTTCTGAGGATGAAGTGGACAGGATTATGCGGCGGCTGAGTTCCACCACATGTTTGTTGGACCCGTGCCCTTCCTGGTTGGTTTATGCTGCCAGGGAGGTTACGTGCGGCTGGCTCCGGGCAGTGGTCAACGCTTCGTTAAGGGAGGGGTTATTCCCTGCCGCTTTGAAAGAGGCGGTGGTGAGGCCCCTCCTGAAGAAGCCTGCCCTTGACCCAGCCGCTGAATAACTTTCGCCGGTCTCCAACCTTCGCTTTTAGCGAAGGTTGTTGAGAGTGTGGTGGCTCAGCAATTGCCACTTTTCCTGGAGGAAGCGGACTACCTGGATCCGTACCAATCGGGCTTCCGCCCGGTACAGCATGGAGACAGCATTGGTGGCTGATGGATGATCTCTAGGGCTCGACAGGGGCTTGTCCTCTGTCCTGGTCCTGTTAGATCTCTCAGCTGCTTCGATACCATCGACCATGGTATCCTATTGCGCCTTGGGGCTGGGAGTGGGAGGCACTGTTTTACAGTGGTTCTCCTCCACCTCTCAGGACGTTCGCAAACAGTGTTGGCAGGAGGTCAGAGGTCGACTCCAAGGTACCTCACTTGTGGGTGCCCCAGGGCTCGGTCCTTTCACCCTCCTGTTCAACATTTATATGAAGCCGCTGGGTGAGATCATCCGTGGCTTTGGGGTGAGTTATCACCAGTATGCTGATGATACTCAGCTATACATCTCCACCCCAGGCCACATCAGTGATGCTCTCTCCGTGATGTCCCTGTCTGGAAGGCATGCGGATCTGGATGGACAGGAACATGCTTCGACTCAATCCAGCCAAGACAGAGTGGCTGTGCATACCGACATCTCGGTCCAGTTTGGAGGTTCCATCTTTGGTCATGGGGAGGAGGTGTTGCCCCTGTGGACAGGGCACGGAATCTGGGGTCCTCCTGGATTCACGGCTCAAATTGGAGGAGCAGGTGGGGGCCGTGGCCAGGGTGCCTTTGCCCAGATCGGCTGGTTCGCCAGTTACGCCCATTCCTGGACCGGGATGCCCCAAGCACAGTCACTCAGGCCCTCATCTCCTCCCCCGACTACTGCAATGCTCTCTACCTTGGACTGCCCTTGCGTACCACCCGGAGGCTTCAGCTGGTGCAGAATGCGGCCGGGTTGTGATGGGAGCTTCCCGATACTCCCATGTTACACCCTCCCTGCGGCCTGCATTGGCTTCCGTTGCCCTCGGTGAGATTCAAGGTTTTGGTATTAACATTTAAAGTCCAACATGGCATGGGTCCAGGCTATCTATGAGAACGGCTCCTCCCAACATCAAATGCTAACCGCCCTGTACGGGCCCACAGGCGGGTCTCCTCGGGTGCCGTCTGCACACAATGTCGCTGGCTGCACCCGGGAGAGGCCTACTTGTGGCTCCCACTTTGTGGAATCTTCTTCCGCTGGAGCTCCGTCTGGCCCCCGATCTGCGCACTTTCCGCCATGATTTGAAGACCTGGCTCTTTTTACAATCTGGGCTGTGCTGATTCTCTAGGGTTGGGGTTATTTTAACTAAGGGTTTTAAATTTTAATTCGGCTTAATATGTTTAATATTCTTTTAATTAATTTATTTATTGTTGTATTTTAGTTGTAAGCTGCCCCGAGTCCTTTTGGAGAGGGGGTGGCATATAAGTCGAATAAATAAATAAATAAATAAATAAATAAATAAATAAATAAATAAAATGGCTTTAATGGATAAAGAAGATGTTGCTCAAAAGATTAAAAGGCTAAACAAAATTATTTTGAAAATGCTAATAAACCAGGAAGATGGTTAGCTTATAAAATTAGAAAGGAAAGAGAAACAAAGAAAATTAGCCAATTAATAGATGGAAAAGGGAATATACAATATGGGAATGATGAAAAGAAAAATTATTCAAGACTATTATGAAAAACTGTACTCTCAAGAAGATATCCCAGAAGAAAAATTATACAGTATCTACAAAAGACAAGACTGCCACAGATACCTAAAGATATTGAAATAATGCTAGAAGGGAATATAACCATGATGGAATTGACAGAAGCTTTGAAGAAACAAAATACAGGGAAAGCACCAGGTCCAGACGGCTTACAGGAATTTTTAAGACCTTCCAGAAGTGTTAAGCACTCCTTCTAGAAGTGATGAATGAAGTGTTACTAAAAAAGAGAATACCTGAAACCTGGTTGGAAGTGTGAAAAGTGAAACAATCATGTTTTAGAAAAGTGTCTCAAACTCAAGATAACAGTGCTGGGTTGCACGTAGGCCCCAAGATAAGACAAGACAAGCTGCACGTAGGCAATGGAATGTAACAAGGGAGGAAGTTTAGCATAACAAAGATAACAAGGAACATCCTGTTTCTTTTTAACAACGTGTGTGCTTTCACACTATTAGGTAGTAAAAGATGTATTAGATAGAGATTGGTTGAAACCTAGTTTAGATTGTAAGCCAAGCCTCATTATGAGGGGGTGGCAGTTTAGCTATAAAACTTTGCAAAGACAAAGGAGGGGTGCCTTCACAGCCTGGAGGAACCCACTGTCGCGACCGCGAAAATAAAACTTTGTTTCTTTGGATCAATGAACCGAGTTCGAGTCTTGCTTAGAAGTCTAGTTCACAGAAGCCTATATCACCCTTATACCTAAAGAAGAAATGGACCTACAACAAGTTAAAAATTATAGACCTATCTCACTGCTGAACTCAGATGATAAAATTTTTGCTTCAATATTGGCAGAAAGAATGAAATGGTATTTAAATGAATTTATCCACACAGATCAAAATGGATTCTTGCCAAAATGACAAATTAAGCAAAATGTGAGAATAATTTTAGATACTTTGGAGTACTACGAAGCACATCCTGAAAAACAGATGGCACTGATGTTTTTAGATGCTCAAAAAGCATTCGATAATGTGAATTGGCGATTTATGATATTGCAAATGATGCAAATGGGCTTTGGAAAAACTTTATACAGGCTATTGAGACAATATATAACAACCAAGCAGCAAAGATATTGGTAAATGGAGAATTGACAGAATTTATAGAGATAAGAAAAGGAACTAGACAAGGTTGTCCTCTGTCACCACTGCTGTTTGTCTTAACATTAGAAGTGCTGAATAGAGCCATTAGAGAAGATGAAGAAATAAAAGGAATGAAAATTAAAAAGAAGAATATAAACTTCAGGCGTTTGCAGACGATCTGGTATTCATATTAGAGGATCCACTTAAATCAGCACCTAAGTTGATAGAGCAAATAGAAAAATATGGAATGGTGGCAGGCTTAAAATTAATAAAGACAAAACAAAGATTCTAACAAAGAATATGTTAGCAAAACGTAAGAAAGACCTAGAAGATTTACTAGAGATACAGATTGCAAATAAAGTTAAATATTTGGGAATATATATAACATCAAGATGCAGTACATTGAAAGAAGATAATTATATAAAACTCAAACAGCAGATAGCGACAGATCTTGAAAGATGGGAAAATATGCAATTATCTCTTATTGGCAGAATATCGACAGTCAAGATGAATGTTTTACCCAGAATCTTATATTTATTTCAGATAATCCCAATTAGACTTGGGAACGAGTACTTTGAAGATTTAAATAAAATCACATCAAAATTTATATGGCAGGGCAAAAAAACAAGAATTAAATTTAAGCTATTACAAGATGCAAGGTCTAGAGGGGATTTGCACTACCTAATTGGGAATTGTATTATCAAGCTGCAAGTTTGATGTGGGTGAAAGAATGGATAACATTGAGAAATAGTAGATTATTAATCTTAGAAGGTCATGACTTGCTATTAGGATGGCATGCTTTCTTATGGTTAAGGGAACAAAAACAAGGATATTTTAGAAGACACTATGTTAGAAGCTTTATTTTTAAATTGGGAAAAACTAGAAAACAACATTATATACAAATCCCATTATGGGTATCTACTATTGAAGCTTTTTCATATCCAATAATATATAAGAAGGAACAAACAATTTGATATGGAGAGATTTTAAATGAAAAGGGTGAACTCAAATCGATGCAAACATTACAAGAACAAGGAACAAAAATGAATTGGTTTTCGTATTTGCAAATACAATCCAGATATGATGAGTGTTATGTATGTAGGTTTGAATGTTATTGGTTTATTTGAACTGTTCTTGTAAAATGTCAAATGGTATTGGTTTAAATAGTGCTGGAAGAAACCCTGCACTCCCATTGGCTGGCAACTACGGATGCAGGCTATAAGAGGCAGCCGTAGCCAAGCCAACTCGGGTCCATTCGAGCTGTAGTCACTGAATAAACTCTTTGCTGGAACTCTCGTCTGACTCTTCATGCAGACTTAACACTGGCGGCGAAGGTGGGATTTCCCTGAAGAAGGCGAAAGACAAGCAGAAGAGTGAGATGGCTGCGCTGAACACCAGCCCGTTCGATCGGCGGGAAGACTGGGAATCGTATGGATCGCTTCCAGATGTACCTGGAAACGACCTGCCGACATTCGAGACGGAAGGCGGTATTCTCCGCACTGTGGTCCTGGCAGTCTTCAAGATGGCGGCGTTAGCGGGAGCTGCAGAACTGAAGGTAATGGAATGGCCTGATTTGGAGAAGCTTTAAGAGCCATTGTATCGTGCCTCATTAAGAGACGAATTTTACGTCGGGATCAAGGGAAAGCGAGAATGTTAATGACTGTGGCAAGTTTAAGGGACATTGGAGGTGCTTGTGACTTTACCAACTTAGAAGAGGCCATCGTGATCAGTTTGTTTTAGGCCTCAAAGATAAGGTCTTACAAAGCAAACTGTTAATGAAACCTAAGATCACGTTTAAAGAGGCCATTGAAGAAGCTGTTTCAGCGGAAGCCACCAAGTCCTCAGGCGGCCATGAAAAGATTAACAAGGCCTCAAGCCAGGCCTCAAGCCATTCTGATGTGGAAAAATCCACAACAGCCCCAAATAGACTCTGATTCAGATTAGCAGTGAGGTGGAGGAGGGATTTTAGACTCAGAATGGAGAAGAAGAAAAGACCCTGGGAGAAAGAGGCAAGAATTTTATTGCAGAGGCTGTGGGGCCACCCCGCACTGAATGCAAGTTCTTGACACCATCTGCCTACGTTGTGAGAAAGGGTCACCTAGCCAGAGTCTGCAAATCATCCAGAACTCCACCTAGTAGGAAGAAATTTCCTGAAAAAGACTTTAAGCCCAACAACTTCATTGAAAAGATGGGAGCAATTCAAGCAAATGGGAAGAATGAAACTCACCAAACAATCACTATTGGTCATTCTTCACCCTTGAGAAGCAGAAAAGTACATGAAGGTGTTCATTGAAGAAGGCCTTGCCAAATGGAAGTGGACTCAGGCTCTTATTTATCTATGGTGTCATGGGACACTATTCACAGACTACTTCCCAACATTCAGAAGAAACATTTCCAGAAGCAAGCACTGACTCTTAAAGACTACCAAGGGAACAAGATTCCAGTAGTTGGAGCAAGAGATTTCAAGCGTGCAGTTTAAAGGCCACAAGCGTTTGCCTCTGACCATCGTGGACAAGGATCGCCCAAGCTTGCTGGGACTTGAGTGGTTCAAGCCACTAGGCATCGAGGTGACTGGCATCAATCACGTGAGCAACTCTGAATGGGAGGAGGCCTTGAAGTCTGAGTTTCCAGGGTCTTCAGCGAAGGACTGGGCAAGTATATGGGGACCCCTATCACTTTCAGCCTAGATCCCAAGGTGCCCCCAATTCGTTTAAAGCCCAGGAGGGTTCCATTTGCTTTAAAGGAAAAATTGATGCACAATTAGATAAATTAATTGCTCAAGGGTTTTAGAGCCCACTGATCACTCCAGATGGGAAACACCCATAGTCACACCAGTCAAGGCTGATGGGTCAGTAAGAATCTGTGGTGACTATAAGGGGACACTAACCATCGCTGCAGCAGAGTGCATACCCAGTACCAGTTGTGCATCATCTGCTACATTCCCTTGGCAGGGGTACAGTCTTTGCCAAACTGGACTTGGCCCAGCATATCAACAATTAACAGTTGATGATGCCACTGCAGAGGCCCAAACAATTGTGACTCACAGAGGTGCCTTCAAATGTAAAGGTTACAATTTGGAGTAATGGCACCTGGCATTTTTCAAAGTCTTATGGAAAAGAATGCTGCAAGGACTGCCAGGGGTAGTGCCTTACTTTGATGATGTGTTAATCTCTGCTGAAAATGACACTCAGCTTCAAGAAAGACTCAGAGAAGTCCTTACCAGATTCAGAAAAGCGGGGTTAAAGGTCAAGGAAGACAAATGCACACTTAAAACAGACAGAGTTGAGTTCCTGGGCTACATGATTGACAAGCATGGCATCCACCCTACTGATGCCAAGGTTAAAGCAATCAAAGAAGCCCCTAAACCTAAATGCAAAACAGATTTGCAAGCCTTCCTTGGACTCATTAACTTTTATCACATGTTTCTACCTCACAAGGCATCCATTGCTGAACCTTTGCATCGTCTGCTTGATAAAAAGGCTGTTTGGATCTGGGGGAGGAAGGAACAATCAGCATTTAATAGTATTAAGAGACTAATCACATCTGATGCTGTATTGATACAATTCTCTGAGAATTTGCCTGTTGTACTGACTTGTGATGCATCCCCTTTTGGAGTGGGGGTTTTGAGCCACAGGCTTCCCAGTGGAAGGAAGCCCCTATTGCATTTTACTCTTTTGTCCAAAGCAGAGAGGAATTATAACCAACTGGACAAGGAGGCATTAGCAGTTGTTGCAGCTGTCAAGAAATTTCATGAATATCTGTATGGCAGGTCATTCACCATTGTTACAGATCACAAACCTTTATTAGGCATTGTGGCAGGAGACAAACCTACCTACTATCCTGTCACCAAGAATGCTGAGGTGGACTGAATTTCTTGCAGCCTATTCATACAAACTGATTCACAGGCCTGGCAAGGACATTGGACATGCTGATGCACTGAGTCGTTGCCCACTGCCTTGCCACAAGGTGGACTTTGAACCAGAAACACACACCTTTTTCCTAGAGACTGTTGCTAAGCTTCCAGTCCATGCTGCTGAGATTGCCAGAGAGACTGCCAAAGACACTGTGTTGGCTCCTGTTATAGGCTGGATTAAGAAAGGTTGGCCTCTTCAAGATCTACCTCACCTTGCCCAACCTTTTAAGTCCAGGCAAACTGAATTATCTGTATTAAGAGGATGTATTTTGTGGGGTAACAGGGTGGTTATTCCTGCAAAACTGCAAAGAGGTTTTGGAAATGTTACATGAGGGTCATCCTGGGATTGTAAGGATGAAGGGATTGGCCAGGAGTTATGTATGGTGGCCAGGTATTGACAAAATGGTTGAAAACTGGGTTGCATCTTGTCCCAATGCCAGGTAGTCAGGCCTGCTCCACCTCACCACACAGGAATGGGAATGTCCTAGGGGCCGTGGTCTAGGATCCACATTGATTTGCAGGCCTACTAGAGGGCACACTTTTCTGGTTATAGTAGATGCATATTCCAAATGGCTCAGAGTAATTCCCATGACATCCACCACAACTGATGCTGTCATCAAGCAGCTCAGAAAACTGTTTGTAACCCATGGGTTACCAGATGTCCTTGTCTCTGACAATGGCCCTCAATTCACATCTAACATTTTGAATCCTTTCTAGCACAACAGGGTATCAGACATGCCCTCACTGCCCCTGGGCACCCTTGACTAATGGCGGGCTGAGCGCATGGTGCGCTTTACCAAGAGAAGCTTCAGCAGCTGGGTCCTGGGGACATCACTGAGAAGCTTGAAAAACTTCTTAGTGTTCAGCACATCCTCTAGCCCATCAAATAACTTATCCCCAGCAGAGTTGTTGATGGGTAGGAAACTTAGGTCTTCCCTTGACCGCCTTCATCCCCACGCACCCAGCACCACTGGATTCCACTTCCAAAGTTCGTTCTCTTTCAGTGTGGGTGATTCTGTATATGCTAAGAACCTTATAGGTGAACCTTTGTGGATTCCTGCTGAAATAACTCACATCACTGGCCCTCGTTCTTACAGGGTACAAACAGAGGATGGACTCCTCTGGAGCAGGCACATTGACCAACTTAGATCCAGGTTCCCTCAGGAACATTGCCCCTGTCTCTCTCTGGGTCCCTCACCTGATGTCACTTCTAGGGGGGAAGGGGAGGAACAGGAGGAAAATCAGCAAGCAAGAATCGAGCCATTACGACAGGAACCATCCGAACCCTGTCACAATGCCAAGATCCATCCTTAGAAGTGGAAGATTGCACATCACTACCTGACTTGGGTGCTGACATTGGAATGGAGATGGGTTGGGAGGAGAGACCAGATTCTAACAGTCTAACAGGGTCTCCTTTCAGGAAGTCCCAACAGGGAAATGTCAGCAGACACATTTCCTCTCTCTGGGTGAAACGTTAAAACTTCTGAACCACGAAGGTCTCAGCGCCGTAAGAGCCCCACCTATTTAAAGGAATACATTAGATAGGTTGGGGTTTGTATGGACTGAACCTAGTGGGGAGGGTGTTATGTATGTAGTTTGAATGTTATTGGTTTATTTGAACTGTTCTTGTAAAATGTCAAATGGTATTGGTTTAAATAGTGCGGGAAGAAACCCTGCACTCCCATTGGCTGGCAACTTCTACGGCTGCAGGCTATAAGAGGCAGCGTAGCCAAGCCAACTTCGGGTCCATTCGAGCTGTAGTCACTGAATAAACTCTTTGCTGGAACTCTTCGCGTCTGACTCTTCATGCAGACTTAACAATGAGGATGTTAGGACTGAAGGTATTTATAAAAAGCAAACTGAACTGGATAAAATTTTGATGGATGCGAATGAAAAAGTGATTAAAAAACTCTATGGTCATTTATTAGAAGTTAGAATGGAAGAGGAACAGGTTGAGGAAACAATGATTGCTTGGGGGAAAATTTTGGTTATGGCATAGATTTAGAGATGGCAAACACTGTGGGATCAGAATTATAAAATGACAATGTCAACTGCATATAAAGAAAATTGTATAAGATGTTTTACAGGTGGCACCTATCCCGAGAAGGATCGCAAGGATGTTTAAGGACAATCGGATAAGTGTTGGAAATGTCATCAGATACCGGCTCCTACTACATGTGGTGGACTTGCTGATGCTAAAAGATGCTGGACTAAAATCCACATGTGGTTAGAAAAATGACACAACAACATATAGACTTGAAACCTGAGATATTCCTGTTGGGAATTGTACCAGAGACATTTAACAAAGAACTTAAATACTTGATTGTTAATGTACTGACAGCTGCTAGAATTGTATTTGCTAAAATTGGAGAAATGACAAGATACCTATGCAGGAGGAAGTGATTAAGAAGATTTTGGACTGTGCCAAAATGAGTAGACTAACATTTGAAATTAGGGATCAAGAAGAAAAGCAGTTTTATAACATATGGAACATGTTTTATCAATGGTTAGATAAAAAGTTTGGTAATATATGGGATATATATGGAATATAAAGATAGAACTGTTGAAACAATCTAGAGATTATAATATGGTAGAGGATTAATAATAATGATTATGGTTTTTCCTTTTCGTAATACGGAGTATGAATAACGAGGGGAAGGCACTGTGATTTTTTGACCGACACACAGAAATTGATATGGATTTGTGTGTTTTATGTTTGTTTGTTATGTTTGTTCTTTTTGGAAAAATAAAACCTTTATAAAAAAAAAAGAAACTCCGTCAGCTCCCTACGCACATGCGCAAAAGCGCGAACTAAAGCTCCCGTCAACGCTCGCCCTTCCGACAGCGTTGTAAAGAAAACGCGGGCACCTTCTGCCGTACATCCGGAAAAGCGCGAACGAAAGCGAGTAACTCCGCTCAGACTCTCGAGAGGGCTTCTTAAAAGAAACTCTCTGGACTTCGTGTCGCGCATGCGTAGAAGCGCGAACGAAGGCTGCGGTAAGAAACTTAGGGGCACTTCCTTGTGCACATGCGCAAAAGCGCCGAGAATGACTCGAGAACGTTTTGAAGAAACTCCTGGTCTCCCTTCCGCCGCACATGCGGAAAAGCGCCAAGGAAGGCTTTTGCGACCCCGGCCCGCCTTTCCTGTAAGTTCCCATCACGCACGCGCTCGTCCGCCCAAAAGAAGGCGGTGTCTTTTTTTTTTCCTCCTGCGTCGACGCACCCGCGTTTTATTATTTATTTTTAATCCCTCCTCGTCCTCCGAGTCGGACGCATGCGCGGTGGCGCGCGGGGCCTGCCTGGCATTGTCCCGCGCGAGCGCCCTCCAAAGCAAATGGAGAGGCCAGGCCCGCCGTGAGGTAAATATTTTTGGCGCCAGTAATGGCGGCTTCTGACACGGCTGAGGCGACCTTTCGTCGTCGCCTGGCTTCTTCCCGGGCCCGCCAAGCCGTCCTTTGGACCCGGGCACGGAGCCTTCGCCGTCGGCTCCGGGCTCTGCAAGGCCGGCAGGTGGAACGGCACGTCCGGTACCAGCTGAACGGCTTGGTGACTGGCCGAAGCCGGACGCGGCCTGCTCCGAACGTCGGCGGCGGCGGGGCCGAGCTGAGGCGGCTGGCGGCCGAGGCTCAAGCTCGGCTCCGGGCGGCCCAGCGGGGCTGCGACTCCGACGCCACTGAGAGCGCCTCGGCCGCCTCTTCCTCTTCGTCCTCGGCCTCTTCTTCCTCCGGCTCCTCGCTCGGGAACTGGTCGTCGTCGTCGTCCTCCTCCTCTTCCTCAGACAGCGAAGGCCCCGACCCGGGCCCCGAGTCGGGGCCCCGACGCAGCACTGGGTTTGGGTGAGTGTTGTCACCTGAGGGCTGCTTTTGGGAAGGGAGGTGGGGGGGGGGTTTCCATGGGTTTTTAATACGTGTTGAATGGGTGTGTGTCTGTGTGCGGTCTAACACGTGTAATTGGACCCTGACCTGGATATGCAACGTGTGAATGGAGCCTGGCATGGGGATAGGAGTGTGAATGGGGCCGGTAACACGTGTAGATGGGACCCTGACCTGGGTGTAAACGGGTGAATGGAGCCTGAGATGAGTGTGTCGACCTGTGAAAGGGGACTGAGATGGATTTGTACAGGTGTGACTGGAGCGTGATATGGGTTTGTGTACACGTGGATGGAGCCTGGGTATGTAGATGTGTTAATAGAGCCCGACTTCTGGGTGTACACGTGTGAATGGTGTCTGAGATGGGTTTGTACAGGTATGAATGGAGGCTGAGATGGGTGTGCACGTGTGAATGGGGACGGAGATGGATGTGGACACGTGTGAATGGAGACACAGATGAGTATATGTTTGAATGGAACCACATGTGAATGGCGCTTGACTTCTGGGTGGGGAGACGTGTGAATGAAGCCTGAGATGGAAGTACACATGTGAATGGACTGATATGGGTGCGTACACATGTGAACGGAATCTGATATGGGAGTATACATATGAATGGGACCTTAGATAGGTGTACGTGTGTGAATGGGGGGGTGTAACGTGTAGATGGAGCCTGACCTGGATGTACATATGTGGAGCCTGACTCCTGGGTGTGAATACGTGTGGGTGGAGCCACGTTGGAATGGAGCCAAGGTGTGGAATGGATCCACACCTGGGTGTGGATTCGTGTGAATGAGGGCCTGACTTCTGGGTGTACATATGTGAATGGACTCTGACATGGGTGTGTACATGTGGGAATGGAGTTTGAGAGGGGTGTGTGTACGCGTGGGAATGCAGACTGATACAGATGTTATGTGTGTGAATGGAGCCTGACATGGGTGTACATGTGTGAATGGAGCCTGACTTCTGGGTGTACACATTTGAAAGGAACTTGACTTGGGTGTACAGGTGTGAATGGAGCCTGATATTCTTTTGTGTGTGTGAATGGAGCCTGACTTGCTCTATTCCTCTTTGTTGGGCTCCTCGCTCGAGAACTCCTGAGACAGCAAGGGCCCCAGGCTCTGACGCAGGGCCTTGGTGGGGTGAGTTTGCCCGGGACTGGCGGTGTAACACATGTCAGTGCAGCCTGACTTCTGGGTGTGGACATGTGTGGGTGGTTCCTGACCAGGGGCTTGAGACGTGTGCAGGGTGCCTGACCTGAACGTACATGTGTGAATGGAGCCTGACATGGGTATATGCATGTGAATGGGGTTCTACACATGTACATGGAGCTTGACCTGGTGTGTGCCAGCACTTCCCATGGTGGTTTAAGTGTGGACTATCTGAACTTGAGGGCTGGTCTGAATGGTGGGCTTCTTGGTGCTCTCTGAGCTGGGCGGGTTTCTTGCATACATTTCAGGACCCAACTAGGGAACAGCATCAGTGCTAGAAGGGAGGAGGAGGGAAAGACTGTGGGGTCCTTGGTGCTCTCTGAGCTGGGTGGTTTTCTTGCAGACGTCTCATGACCCAACTAGGTAATGTCTTCAGTGTCAGAACAGGGTGTGGTTTGTGGGAGTAGCAGTCAGTCCTGGGTGCTCGCTATCTATATCTCTCTGTCTATATTACCTATGTATCTTAATCTAATCAATATAAACTAATCTATATGTCTATCATCTAGCTATATATATTTGTCTATATCATCTATGTATCTAATTTATATGATATATCATCTAGTTATATCTCATCTATCTACTATCTATATCTATCTAATCTATATCATCTATATCTCTGTCTATATGTATAATCTATATATATTATATCTCATTTATGTTTCATCTATATCTCAATCTTATCTATCTGTATATGTCATCTATGTAATATATACATATTATATATCAATCTAAGCTGCTCAAAAAAATAAAGGGAACACTTAAACAACACAATGTAAGCTGCTCAATAAAATAAAGGGAACACTTAAACAACACAATGTACAGTAGTTGAATGTGCTGACAACAAAATCACACAAAACTTAAGAATGGAAATCAAATTCATCAACCCATGGAGGTCTGGATTTGGAGGTACACTCAAAACTAAAGTGGAAGAAAACACTACAGGCTGATCCAACTGATGTAATGTCCTTAACACAAGTCAAAATGAGGCTCAGTAGTGTGTGTGGCCTCCACGTGCCTGTATGACCTTCCTACAATGCCTGGGCATGCTCCTGATGAGGTGACGGATGGTCTGAGGGATCTCCCACACCTGGACTAAAGCATCCCCCAACTCCTGGACAGTGGTGCAATGTGGCGTTGGAGCGAGACATGATGTCCCAGATGTGCTCAATTGGATTCAGGTCTGGGGAACGGGCGGGCCAGTCTGTAGCATCAATGCCCTCGTCTTGCAGGAACTGTTGACACACTCCAGCCACATGAGGTCTAGCATTGTGCATTAGGAGGAACCCAGGGCCAACCGCACCAGCATATCATCTCACAAGGGGTCTGAGGATCTCATCTTGGTACCTAATGGCAGTCAGGCTACCTCTGGTGAGCACATGGAGGGCTGGCCCCTCCAAAGAAATGCCACCCCACACCATTACTGACCCACTGCCAAACCGGTCATGCTGGAGGATGTTGCAGGCAGCAGAACGTTCTCCACGACGTCTCCAGACCCTGTCACATGTGCTGAGTGTGAACCTGCTTTCATCTGTGAACAGCACAGGGCCAGTGGCAAATTTGCCAATCTTGGTGTTCTCTGGCAAATGCCAAACGTCCTGCACAGTGTTGGACTGTAAGCACAACCCCCACCTGTGGACGTCAGGCCCTTATACCACCCTCATGGAGTCTGTTTCTGACTGTTTGAGCAGACACTGCACATTTGTGGCCGCTGGAGGTCATTGTGCAGGGCTCTGGCATGCTCCTCCTGTTCCTCCTTGCACAAAGGCGGAGGTAGCGGTCCTGCTGCTGGGTTGTTGCCCTCCTACGGCCTCCTCCACATCTCCTGATGTACTGGCCTGTCTCCTGGTAGCGCCTCCATGCTCTGGACACTACGCTGACAGACACAGCAAACCTTCTTGCCACAGCTTGCATTGATGTGCCATCCTGGATGAGCTGCACTACCTGAGCCACTTGTGTGGGTTGTAGACTCCGTCTCATGCTACCACTAGAGTGAATGCATCGCCAGCATTCAAAAGTGACCAAACCATCAGCCAGAAAGCATAGGAACTGAGAAGTGGTCTGTGGTCACCACCTGCAGAACTACACCTTTATTGGGGATGTCTTGCTAATTGCCTATAATTTCCACCTGTTGAAGCTCTGAAGTAGATTAAATTTGCACAACAGCATGTGGAATTGATTGTTAATGTTGCTACCTAAGTGGACAGTTGGATCTCACAGAAGTGTGATTGACTTGAAGTTACATTGTGTTGTTTAAGTGTTCCCTTTATTTTTTTGAGCAGTGTATATCTTATCTATCTACTGTTTATCATTTATCATCTATATCTCTATCTAATTTCTGTCTTTCTGTCTCTACCTTTCTATTTTCACATCCATCCTATCATGTATCTATTATCTATCTTTCTATCTTTCCATCCATCTAGTAAAGCGGTTGCCAGCCGGTGGGCCGTGAGAAAATTTTGGTGGGCCACAGAGAAATCTGACCTCCAGAGCACCCCCACAAAGCAATTAATCCAGGCTGCGCAGAAACACAAGGCTGTGCCGCCCACATGGCCCGTGGGAACCCTCCCCGCCCACTCTTTACCCTGCAAACTTGCCTGCTAAATTGCTATTTTTCCTTTTTCCAACCATCAGCTGTTCTGCTGTGCTGGGAGATTTAGATTAGCTATGGTTGGATTTCTTGCTTTCTAGCTAGTCTTTAGATCTTCGGCTCTGCTTTTAAGCACAGCCGAACCTCCCTTAGGACTGAAGGTTCTATTATTCAGTGCAGACTCATGGCAAGCAAATTTTATGTGACAGACTGAGCTAGCTGATGGCAGATAGATCACTGAATGATTCTGTGAGCAACTCAATCTGCCTGCCTGTTTTGCCTGATTTTGGGTAAAAGTTGCTCGCTCTTTATAAAAAAATCAATATTTACATGGTGTGTTGTGAGTTAATTTTGTGAGTTTGCTTGGTAGCAAATTTTATGAGTTTGCTTGCAAGGAAATGTTATGTGACAGACTGAGCTAGCCGATGGCAGATAGATCTCTGAATGAATTTGTGATTCTGTGAGCAACTCAATCTGCCTGCCGGCTTTGCCTGATTTTGGGTAAAAGTTGCTCTTTTTATATAAAAAATTCAATATTTATATAAATATTTATAATATTTACATACAATCCATGCCCAGCTAGTCACATGACTACCAAGCCACACCCACAAATTAGGCCATGCCCACAGAACCGGTTAGTGGTCCCTGGGATTTAAAATTATGAGTTTGGTGATCCCTGAGGTCCAAAAGGTTGGTGACCCCTGATCTAGTATCAATCATCTATCCATCCATATCTATCTAATCTATCAGTACAATCAAGAAGCCAGCGCTTGAAAACTTGTCAAATGACCTTCCTGAGAAAAATATGAAATACAAAACCGAGTTGTTAAAAGCCAGAGCCGAGAAAGGCTTAACCGGAATTGGCTGTGAGTTTCCTTTCTCGTGGCTTCCTTCGAGCAACCTAGGAGTTGGCTGCTGAGGAAGACTTGTGTGGGAATGTAGGTATGTCTGTATTTCAGTCCTTGTGTTTGAGGCACCGAGCTGTGTAAAGACACTAATGCCATGTATGTATTGTTTAGATGGATTGAAATCCCTCTTTAAGTATGTGTGTCTGGGTGCGAAGAACGCGAACGCCAGTGTGCCAATGCTTCTGTTTTTCTTTTTTTCAGATGCCAGCTGGCGCAGCACCAGTGGGCGATGGAGAGAGCGGCCATCATCTGTCGCTGGACGTGGCTGCAAGCTCAGGTGTTGGACCTGGAGTATCGGATAAGGCAGCAGACTGACGTTTACAAGCAGCTCCGTGCCAACAAGGTAAGGACAAGCTTGCCGGAAGCATCTTGGCTCATCTTTACGATGGTCACCGCAGTGTCCTGGGGTCGGGATTCCCCTTGGGGGCGGGGCAACCTTCCCATGACTGTGAGACTGACTTTCACAATAGGCAGGGATTCGCTCAACCAGGTCGTACAATGGGGTCAAAGCTCACATTCCAACAAGGTCACCTCATCGGGGCAAGAGGAAGTGTGGCGTTTACTCTCTGTTTTATACATCTAGTCCCTTGCAGCACTGATGATGTTCCCCAGCGGGGTCATGAAACGTCTGCAAGAAAACCAAGCTCAGAGAGCACTAAGGCCCCCTAATTATTTCTATTTACCATGGGTGTCCCCCCAATTATTTTGTAAACAGCTGTGAATCTACTGCCACAATCCACTAGAATATACAAGCAGAATACATAATACAAAGTGTTTTTTTGCCCCCCTCCCCAGGGCCCAGTTATCCTGGGCAGCCTTCAGCAGGAAGATGGGCTCAAGTCGCCGAGCCACCTGGCCTCCCCTGCAGGGGGGATGAATTCCAGGAAAAGCCCAGCCCTGCCTCCCTCCTCCCCCCACCTGAAGGTGCCCGCTGGACTATTGCCTTGCATCCCTTCTTATCTCCTCCAAAATGCAGAAAAACAGGTTGGTATTGTAGCAAACGCATCCAGTCGCAAGGAGCAGTGGTTGACCCAGAAAAGGGGGGAGAGGGGCGAATTTTGGAAAAGCTGTGTTGTCAAAAGTCCTTATTTCTTGGATTGGGGGGAAAAGAAAGAGAAGAGCTTCGATCAAGGCCACTTTAAGACTGGACTCCAACTCCCAGAATCCCCCAGCTGGCATGCTTTAAGAGGGGAGGACTCCAATGCCCAGAATCCCCCTGCCTTCATGTTTTAAGAGATGAGGACTTCAACTCTCAGAATTCCCCATCTGGCATGTTTTAAGAAGAGAGGACTTCAACTCCCAGAATCTGCCAGCCAGCAAATGTTTGGCTTCGTGGGTGGAGGGCTTCGAAAGCCATGAGGGGGGGGAATCCTCCCTGCTGAGATGGCAAATAGGGTTGAGCATTTTTCTATCATTCCTTTTGTTTTAATGGTTTTATTTTTTTTCTTTTAATTTAATTTGTTTTAATTCTTATTCTCCTCAGGCTTTTTCAGTGCTGGGAAATAAAACATTATTTTTGGAACTAATAATAATAATAATAGTGTTTTTCCCTTCTAGAATTCTCAACTCGCCCAGTCCTTAAGGAACCTAGTCTGTCAAATTCCCTCCTGCGCTCGCATCAACGGGTCACCGGAGCCCCCCAAAGTCTGCGCATCCCCCCATCAAGTCAACGGAATCAGCAACTGGTGAGTTATACCCCATAAAGATTTAAGTCGATAAAATGTATGATTAACAGATTGTTGTGGTAGTTATCCTACAAGATGTAAGTGGATAAAATTTATCAGGATTGAGACTATTGTGATATTTTATCCTATAAGATTTAAGTGGATAAATTTTGAGTGGTTCATTGTACTAGAGGTGGAGCCTCTCGCCTCACAATCAGGAGGCTGTGAGTTCGATCCTAGGTAGAGGCAGATATTTTTCTCTCTTTCTGCACAATGAGAATATATCTACTGGGACTTCCGGTTGCTCTTCCGTCGCATTGGAGCGGACTGCGCGGTTTCGCTCTCTGCTCACTTATTGTGGGGTCCTGATTGGGACCGGAACCACCCTGGAGGGGTGGTGAAGAAAGGGGAGACTGCTTGAAGGTTTTGAGGGGAGCTGTATCTCCCCTCCCTGACAAGATAAACCCCCTCCAAAGACAAGTTGCAGTGGTGGTCTAATATGGCCACCATGAAGACGGGAAGCAGTCCGGAAAACTAAGACTGTGTTGGAGCGGTGAAGTTGTGAGAGATGTGTGAACCAGGCAAAATACATGGACGTTAAGGTACCCCGGAATTAAGAAATAAAGACTTTTTTTATGAAAGTGTGTAGAAGCAGTGAGAGAGAGAGAGAGAGAGGAAAATTGGAACTTATGAAATTGGCTTTGAACATTGAAAAGAATCAATTTGAAGGTGGAAATTCAGAGGAAAATATTTGATTATAAAAGGCTTGGAAATTAAACTGGATAATTATTGGAATTTTGGCACTAAATAGGCATAAGTAAATGCTGGAATTGAACGTGCTAAAAAGAAATAATAGCTAATAACTGGAATTAGAGAAATTAATAGAAGTTTAAAAACAAGGAAAAAGCGAAAAGAAAGGGTGGAATGTAGAAACAGAACTGAGAGCGCCACCTAATGGTACAGGAAAAAATTCAGTGACTTTGAAAAGTGCTTGGTCTTTCTAAAATTGGAATTTAAAAGGAAATAAGAGAAACTCCACTATAATAAAGTAAAAACCCTGAAAAGTGAAATACTAGAATACTACAAAGGAAAAAGATATGTGAAGCAATTGCCTTGGGATTATTTGGTGACTTTGGGAAAAAGTTGGAAAAGAAATCAAAAGAAGGAACCTGGAAACAAAGACTTATGGACATTGTTGAAATTAAATATAAAAGATGCTGGTTGAAATAAAGTACTGGACATTTGGATTGGATACAAATATCAAAGGTGGGGAAAGGAGAAGCGTACAAAAAGGGAGAATTATGTGCGGAAAGGAGATTGGAATTATAAGACATGAAGGAAATGATGAAAGAAAGCTTGGAAATGTACAGTAATATATTACAAAAATTAGAAATGGCGATTCAGATTGAAGAACAAAGAGATTCAGAGGGGGAGGAGTTAAAGAGGAAACCAGCTTTAAAGAACAAGTGGAACAACAAACATTAAAACGGGAAAAAAAGAATTAAAGTTAAAAATTTGAGGTTTGATGTGATAAAGGAATTGTTTGGAAAGTTGAAAAGAAAATAGCAGAAAAGGGAATTACAGAGGAGAGAGGGAGGGGGACAAAATAAGTAATTGGAATAAGAAATGGAAATAATAAAGGAAAAAATGGGAATTAAGAGAAAGGACCAGAAAATGAAGGGAAGCAGAAAGCAAACAAGAATGAAAAGAAATTATATAGTCAGGAGGATGAGAGACAATGGGTAGAAGAAGAATAGGGAGGGAGATTCTGCATGGTAATGTGATAGAATATGGATTTAAAAAGAGATAAGATTGGAACTGATATTTTTTAAGGATTATTGTTAAACCAGATATAGATTTTATTGAAATAGATATGGAAATGGGAATTTATAAGAATATTGATATTTAATAAAGCGATGAATAAAGTAAAATGAATTATGAGAATTGCAATGGAAAAATTGCTATCAGTTTCAATAACTAATTGAATAGATTAATATTTCTGAAATATATAGATGATTTATAAGGTAATTGAGAAAAAGAATACCATGTGGAATCTGACTTAAAGTACAGGTGAAACTCAAAAGATTAGAATATCGTGCAAAAGTTCATTTATTTCAGTAATGCAACTTAAAAGGTGAAACTAATATATGAGATAGACTCATTACATGCAAAGCAAGATAGTTCAAGCAGTGATTTGCCATAATTGTGATGATTATGGCTTACAGCTCATGAAAACCTCAAATCCACAATCCCAGAAAATTAGAATATTGTGAAAAGGTTCAATATTCTAGGCTCAAAGTGTCCCACTCTAATCAGCTAATTAAGCCATAACACCTGCAAAGGGTTCCTGAGCCTTTAAATGGTCTCTCAGTCTGGTTCAGTAGGAATCACAATCATGGAAAGACTGCTGACCTGACAGTTGTGCAGAAAACCATTGACCCTCCATAAGGAGGGAAAGCCTCAAAAGGTAATTGCAAACGAAGTTGGATGTTCCCAAAGTGCTGTATCAAAGCACATTAATAGAAAGTTATGTGGAAGGGAAAAGTGTGGAAGAAAAAGATGCACAAGCAGCAGGGATGACCACAGCCTGGCGAGGTTTGTCAGGAAAAGGCCATTCAAAAGTGTTGGGTACTTTCACAAGGAGTGGACTGAGGCTGGAGTCAGGCCATCAAGAGCCGCCACACACACACGGATCCTGGACATGGGCTTCAAATGGCGTATTCCTCTTGTCAAGCCGCCTCCTGAACAACAAATGTCGAAGCGTCTTATCTGGCTAAAGAAAAACAGACCTGGTCTGTTGCTCAGTGGTCCAAAGTCCTCTTTTCTGACGAGAACTACTTTTGCATCTCATTTGGAAACCAAGAACCCAGAGTATTGAGGAAGAATGGAGAGGCGCACACTGCAAGATGCTTGAAGTCCAGTGTGAAGTTTCCACAGTCTATGTTGATTTGGGGAGCCATGTCATCTGCTGGTGTTGGTCCACTGTGCTTCATTACCTCCAGGGTCAACGCAGCCATCTACCAGGAGGTTTTGGAGCACTTCATGCTTTCTTCTGCAGACGAGCTTTATGGGGATTCTGACTTCATTTTATTTATTTATTTATTTATTTATTTATTTGTTTATTTATTTATTTATTTATTTGATTTTGTATGTCACCTACTCCCTAAGGACTCAGGGCGTGAACATTAAAACAGAAAAATTTACAATAAAACAGAATTAAACAACTAAACAAGCCAAATAAAGTTAAAATAAAACCCACCCCCGGTCATTCCAGGCCGCTGAAACAACCAAGTCTTCAGGTCCCGCGAAGGAGCGGAGGTCAGGGGCCAAACGGAGATCCACGGGAGCTGATTCCAAGGGCAGGTGCTCCCACAGAGAAGGCTCTAGCCCTGGGGACCGCCAGCCGACAATGTCTGACTGACGGCACCCCAAGGAGGCCCCTCCTATGAGAGCCAACAGGGCGATCGGAAAGTGATGCTGGCAGGAGGCGCTCCCGAAGTACCCTGACCCAAGCCATTAAGGGCTTTATAAGTAACTAATACCTTGAAGGCTACCGAGGCAAGCAACCAATGCCGCGAGGAGGGGTGTAACATGGGAGTATCGGGATACCCCATCACAGCCCCGCGGCTGCATTCTGCACCAGCTGAAGCCTCCGACCGCCTGCAAGGGAAGCCCCATGTAGAGAGCATTGCAGTAGTCGATTCTAGAGGTGACGAGCGCATGAGTAACCGTCAAGGGCATCTCGTCCAAATAAGGGCTAAGCTGGCGAACCAGCCAACCTGGGCAAAGCCCCCTGGCCACAGCTCCCACATGCTCCTCCAAACCGAGCTGTGAGTCCAGGAGGACACCCAGGTTTCTCGCCCTATCCACGGGGCAACACCTCTCCCCCATGACCAAAGATGGTACATCCAATAAAGACCGAGATGCCGGTAAGAACAGCCACCCGCCTTGGTGGGGTTGAGCTGGAGCCTGTTACTACCCATCCAGACCCGCATCGCCTCCAGGCACCGGACATCACGGAGAGAGCATCACTGATCTGCTCGGTGGAGATAAAGCTGGGTATCATCAGCATACTGATGATACCTCACCCCAAAACCTCGGATGATCTCACCCAGCTGTTTCATGTAGATATTAAACAGGAGAGGCGAGAGGACAGACCCTGAGGCACCCCACAAGTGAGGGGCCTCGGGCCAACCTCTGCCCCCTGCCAACACGACTGGAAGGCCCGAGGAAGGAGGAGAACCAACGCAAAACGGTGCCCCCACCCCCAACTCTAAAGCTGCAGAAGGATACCATGGTCGATGGTATCGAAGCCGCTGAGAGATCTAAAAGGACTAGGACAGAGGAAAACCCTGTCCCAGCCCTCCAGAGATCATCCATCAGTGCGACCAATGCTGTCTCCGTGCTGTGTCCGCCCTGAAGCCCGACTGATATGGATCTAAATACTCAGTTTCTCCAGGAACAAGGGAAGCTGCTGAACCACCACGCTTCAACAACCTTCGCAAAGCAAGGTTGGAGACAGGACGATAGTTGTTCAAAACGGCCGGGTTCAAGGCAGGCTTTTGAGGAGGGGCCTCACCACCGCCTCTTTCAAGGCAGGAAAGACTCCTCACTCAAGGAAGCTGCTAACAACTGCCTGGAGCCAGCCAGACGTAACCTCCCTGGAGGCATACACCAACCAGGAAGGACACGGGTCCAATAAACACATGGTGGAAGACAGCCTCCGATGATCCTGTCCACCTCATCGAGGGAGACCAGGTCAAACTCAACCCAGATAGGTTCCACCAGACTCATCGCCACCCCATCATCAGACCACTGCCAATCAGAGTCCAAGCCAGCACGAATTGGAAACCTTATCCGCCAGATGTAAGCTAAATTTTTCTGCTCTGCCCTGCACGGGTCATCCCCCTCAATTGAAGGAGGGAGCGGGTCACCCAAACAGGGCAGCAGGGCGGTCATCGCAGACGCAATCAGAGGAGAAGGGCACGCCCTGATCGCTTCCAGATAGGTCCTGATATAGGCTCGCAACTGGACACGGTCCAGCAGAACTTGGCACCTGCCCACACTGCCAAAGCACCAAAACCTGGTTCAATGACCGTGGGATTACTGTGCTTGATTGGCCAGCAAACTCGCCTGACCTGAACCCCATAGAGAATCTATGGGGCATTGCCAAGAGAAAGATGAGAGACATGAGACCGAACAATGGAGAAGAGCTGAAGGCTGCCAGCATCCTGGTCTTCCATAACACCTCAGCAGTGCCACAGGCATCAGCTTCCATGCCATGCCGCATTGAGGCAGTAATTGCTGCAAAAGGGGCCCAAACCAAGTACTGAGTACGTATGCATGCTTATACTTTTCAGAGGTCTGATATTGTTCTATGTACAATCCTTGTTTTATTGATTGCATGTAATATTCTAAGTTTCTGAGATTGTGGATTTGGGGTTTTCATGAGCTGTAAGCCATAATCATCCCAATTATGACAAATCATGGCTTGAACTATCTTGCTTTGCATGTAATGAGTCTATCTCATATATTAGTTTCACCTTTTAAGTTGCATTACTGAAATAAATGAACTTTTGCACAATATTCTAATTTTTTGAGTTTCACCTGTATAAGATAAATAGGTGGCAAGCTCGAATTGACAACTAAAGTGGATAACTTTTGGAATTATTAGAATAAGGATGAAACTTATTGAACAATGAATGGAATAACAGCATGTGACAAAATTGCAAATGTGACAGATAAAAGCAATATCTGTAATGAATATAGAAATAAGAATCTTAGATAATATTGTAAAACAAGACGTGAGAATATTTTAAGAAAAATGAAATAAGTTAAGATATGAACTGGAATGGGATATAATAAGTGTAATGAATTTAATATTTCAGAATATCTAAAGGAAAATAGAATAAATAATGTGATATGAAATTGAATAAGAAAGATGAATATGTAGCTATGGTCATGTTTGTATTGAAATGTAAAAACCTGGAACCACACTGTTCGCCAAAAGAGATGTTTTTTAAAATATAAAAATAAAAAAAATATTTTTTAAAAAAAGAATATGTCTGCTGAACAAAACTCCACATCGGCGACAGGAAGGGCATCTGGCCAGTAAACACTCTGTTAGCTCCATTCAGTTGCCCAGACTCCACTCCACAAGGGATTGATTATGGGGTTGTTAAATGAAGATAATGATGCTTTAAGTGGTTAAATTTATAATGAACAGATCATTGTGGTAGTTATGCTACAAGATTTAAGTGGATGAATTTTGAGTGGTACGTTGGCCTAGAGGTGGAGCCTCTTGACTCGCAATCAGGAGGCTGTGAGTTCGATCCTAGGTAGAGGCAGATATTTCTCTCTCTCTCCCTCCCTCCCCCCGCTCGAGAAATATATCTGCTGAACAAAACTCCGCATTAACAGGAAGGGCATCCGGCCAGTAAACACTCTGCTAGCAAGGGATGATGGGGTCGTTAAAGATGATGATTCCTTAAGTGGATAAGTTTATAATGAACAGATTGTGGTAGTTATTCTACAGTATTTAAGTGGGTACAATTTATAGTGAACAGATCATTGTATTTATCCTACAAGATTAAAGTGGATGAAATTTATAAGGAAGAGCTCATTGTGGTTGCCTTTTTCAAGGTCATTTATATTTTGATCCTTTTGTCTGGAATCTTCCAAGCATCTGCATCAGCATTAAGCTGACAGGTCTGGAGGTTTGCTGATTTTAATCTCTTCCCCCTTCTTCAAATATATATATGGAAATTGTTTTGCCTTGGTGCTTTGGACAAGCCTCTGATCTCCTGGCTTGTTAGCTTCTTCTGCTTTCTGGAATTAGAAGAGGATAGGGTAGGATAGGATAGGATAGGATAGGATAGGATAGGATAGGATAGGATGATAAGATAAAATAACCTTTATTATTTTTTACTGTGAACAGACTGCTCCACATTAAAAACGAATTCATTCCTTCCCTCCCTCCCTCCTCCCTCCCTCCCTCTCTGTTTCTGTCTTTCTTTCTCTCCTGCTTTACTTCCTCTCCCTCTTCCTTCTTCCTGCCTCTCTCCCTCCCACCCTGTCTGTCCTTTCTTTCCCATTTCTTTCTTTTCTTCCTTTCTCTTTCATTCTTCCATTTTCTCTTTCTATTTTCCTTTCTTCCTCTATTCCTTCCTTCCTGTCCTCCTTTTTTCCCTTCCTTCCTTCCTCCTTGTCTCTTCCTTCCTTCCTCTCTGTGCTGTCCAGACAGTATATGGTTAATTAGGAATTGGGAGCTGTCCCCTTAAGGGAATGCCTCATGGGAAACGTTAATGCATCATGGGAAATGTAGTTCATGTCATGTCACATCTGTAATCCTGATTGGTCACTGAATTGACCTCTAGTTGGGTTGGGGGAAGCCTTTGTTCCTTTCTTGCCTGGACCCAGCAGCATGCTGGAACCCTTTGCTCCATCGTTATGGGATGAAGATAACTGTATTTTCACACTATGAAGTCAACTATGCAGAGATTTGGACATTAGATGAATCTTGACATAACTGCGGGTTATACCTTGAGGATGCCTTATCATCCAATAAAGAAACTTTGTATGGAAGCCTTTGTAGAGTTTATTCTGTTTTATATTCAGCCAGCAATTTAAAACAGAACACT
>SOZL01001592.1:0-24788 GCA_009733165.1 Naja naja | reverse complement strand
ATCATCACTTATCCAATTACAGGCCTTGGAAATTCCCTGCCTTTTTAACCTTCCCAACCTTTGTATCTGATAAATGACAGCAAGTTATTTGAAAAGTAAAATGGATCTCTGTGATTCTAAGGCCAAAAGATATTAAAACAGAAATCATTTTAGTAAAAGCAAGAGATGACTGTGATTGAGGTATGCTTCACAGACAGGCTTAGCCTAAAGGCTGATTTGACAACTTTCATAACTAATTTTTTGTTAACGCTGCATTTTAACAAATTAAAGTTAAAACCTACATGATAAAACAAAGGTATTTTTTTTCTAGTACTGATGAGTTGGGATCTAGAATACTGTATCTGAAAAATCCTTCCAGGCTTGTCTGATCCCAGAAACATATTAAATAGCAAATATCCATGACCTATCTGAAGATGAAAGTTCTTCCTTTTAGAAGGAAGGTTGTTTTTGGAAAATGAAAAGTCCAAACCAACTTCCTTGACTTCCTGGTAATAAGAGGTTATGTTAGCAATATTCAAAGCCATTATTCTTGCTTAATTATTGAAGAGAGGCTATAGGGAATATCACAAGAGATATCCTAACTCTTGAGGAAAAAAACCCAACTCAATTAGGGAAAGTTTTAGGAATGGCTCCCTCCCCTGGCTCCCCACCTTCTGAATCTTGGCCTGGCTATAAGTCCGTATATCAGGGATGTGAGTAGATGCTTCAGATATTCTTCTTCAATGCATAGATACTGACAAGTTGGTGGGAGATGAGGACCAGATCACCCTGCAGTCTCAGAATAATACAAATAGCTCAAATAGGGTTTGACCCAAGCACAAAATCTCTGCTCCCAGCAATGTGTGACTCTATCCCAAGGAAAAGCATAGTAGAGCATTTGACAGGATGAGGCCACACCTGAAGGTGCTATCAGAGCTCTGATGAAGTATATAGCTGATGATCTATATATCTAAAATTAAATTCATCTATGCACACTGACACACACACAGGAATATGAGGATAAGCTGTCAATGACCGTCAGATACCATTTGAAGGATTCCACTGTAGGACATCAAATAACCAGCATGAGCAACTCCCAGACCAAAGAAAATGGATATGATGGAAAGCATAATTAGGACACCCCTAGGGTTAAAACAAAAACACTTATTTTAGGATAACCAGGAAATTGTTGTTGCAATTATTGTATTTTTAATGAGACAGAATTAGAACAGTCTCATTGAAGGTTACCTTATTGAGAATGTCTAGAGGGGCCTTAAATAGCCTGTTCCAGAGAATAGTTCCTTCTCTGTTATAGCATAATAACATAAACAGATAAAATTTCCATGTTATTGCTTGGATTATGTTCTGTTCTCTTGCAGAATCCAATCTGAGTCAGTGACAGGGACCAGAGATTTATTCTTCCAAATTACTGCTGCTTTTCATGTAGTTTTTCTTGTCACAATATGGAAATGATGACCATTGCCATCTAGGATTTTTAAACTTCTTTTGTATTTTTCATATTAGTCTATAGCCCTGTGCATGGAAGCTACCATCTAAGCATTATCCAGACCCAACCCTGCTTAGTGTTTTGTTTTATTTTGATTGGACAACGCTTGTTATGCCATTTGATCATTAGGATCAATCATGGACCCAATTCACATTTTCTACTTGTCCTATAGCTACTACAAGCTTCCTACCATTCTTGAGTTCAGGAAGTGACAACATAGTTCTCCTTCTACTCCCAGCCCATTATACTTATTGACAGACTTGTTGTAGGTCTGAAGCTCTACTTTTCTATTCTGAGCAGTCTTCAGCCTTTCAAGTGATTGGTGTATCATGCTTCATTCAATTTAGCATCATCCCCAGCTCTGATTGGCTGCAGTGTCTGGTCCTCTCTTTCAGTGGCTAGTTGCTACCTGTATAGCCATTCACTCTGTGCCCAATGTACTGGAATTCATCAGTACTTTGAGCCTGGGTGGCGTTATTAGAATGCAGGACTGCAGGCTACTTCTGCTGACTTCCAGCTGCCTGCAATTTGGCAGTTCAAATCCCACCAGGTTCAAGGTTGACTCAGCCTTCCATCCTTCTGAGGTGGGTAAAATGAGGACCCAGATTGTTGAGAGCAATATGCTGACTCTGTAAAACCGCTTAGAGAGGGCTGTAAAGCACTGTGAAGCGGTATATATGTCTAAGTGCTATTGCTATGGCTACCCCCCGGCCTTAATAAAATGCTTAAGTTGCAATGTAGGCATGATGGAATGAAACTCCCCACTTACGATGAATGCTACTCCTTTGTTTCTATGAATTTAAGCCATAAGTTGTGTAAAGTTTTTGTGGTCCTATAATGAAATGAAGAAACAACCATGACCTTTCTTGTGTTATTATACCATCAGACCAATAATGCTACAACAGGGATAGGATGGTGGTGATGATAGAAAGAGAGGATATTTTACTTCCCAATTTGTAGATGCTGAAGATATATATCACTTTCATCCCTGCCTACTTTGTCATGGATACAGAGGTACAGATGTCTCTGTATCCCAGACAGATTCCACTTTTCTCAGCCTTAAGAAAACCTTAGTCAAGGGTTTAATCTACACAAAGCATGGACTCTGATATGCCTTTCCCTTTCAGTCTTTCTGAAACCTTTCTGATGCACATTTTTAAGCATTTCTCACATTCCAAATGTGTCCTTTTCTGGAACATTAAATGCTTCTAAGTTGTATTCTTATTAAATATAGAATTGATGGTCCCTCTTCTCATGTGCATTTATTTGCTTTGAGTCTGAAGAAAAGCATTCATTTTGAGGGTAATGTGAACAAGACAATACTGTTTTATGCTAACAGAATTGTGCTTTCTAAAATAGTTTCCTTTAGGGTTATTATTGTTTTGAAAAATTTCTACCTAGGTAGGAAAGTCAGAGTCTAAATACCAGATTTGTCCAGGAAATCAAGATATAAGCCAAAATAATCCGGTTTAGACCAGAATACTGTAAATAACAGAGCTGGCTGGGTCTTTGTGTATATCATAGCCTTGCTTACAATATAAATAAAAGCAACACTCTCATTTAAGAATTATGTATTGTTTCCATGACTGAAATAATTTTATGAATGGAGAAAATACATGAAAACACAGGAATATGTCTTTCTGGAGATACTTCCTACAACTTGCAATATGAATCAACAGATAACAACCATACAAATTCAGACTCTAAGGTTAGATCTTGTTCCTAAAATCTCATCACAATGGATCAGCTTTGCACAGAACAAAATCCCATAGATTCAGGAAAAGTATTTTAACAGCATAAACCTTAAACATCTTTGTTTAAGAATTCTGGGAACCGAATCCATTACAAAAATGCTAAAGGAATGAATGTTGAAGCAGGAAAGGATCTTTTACATTAATGGCATAAGTTTAAATTCCACTGTTATGATTTCCTAACCTCTTTCTTAACAAAGAGCTATTAGCCTTGACCTGGATTAGGCCTTCAGCTGTGCAATTTTCTTACTGGAAATCTTCCAATCCTGCCATTTGTGTCTGGATCTCAAGTTCCATCAGAGTCCTCCAATTCCAATACTGATGCACCATTATATTCACGAAATAGGTCGTGGGTAAATCAAAAGTCTGCCATTAAATTCAGTGGAGTCAAAATACACTGACTCTTTTTTTTCTTTTCATATTTTCATAACAGGAAGCCACTGCATATCGAATTAGATCATTACACAGTCTTATCCAATATAATATACAATGGTCGGGATTGCAGCAAGCTATATTATGGCTTGTTTAATTTGGATTTAGCATGTTATATAAACCCAGCAATTAGGAGTTATGGGTTAGAAAGCAAACCATGGTTTAACTCAATGTATAAGTCCAGTCCATGTCTGGACTCTTTAGGTGTTTTACTGATCTTATTTTTAGTGTTGAAACTGTACAGAATCAGAAAATGACCTTGAAGGAAATAAACAAGGAAAAGCAATCAGGCTTGCAAGATTGACGTCAGCCCTTTGATGTAGACTAGATCAGGAAACAGACTCCACTGGAAAAATCAACCATACGTGTCGAGATAGGCTATAAAACAACATTTTGCAAGTCAGATTGGATTTTACCTCCTCTTCCCAGGATTTAAGAATGTCTCTGCCTGCCTCCTTTGCTTACTTAACAATTCCTGCCTCTTTCCCTCAAGTTCATCTTCCTAATGCTCTACTACAGAAACTGTACTTAAGACTCCCAAATGCAAACAAGCTAAAACTCCAATGGCAGCCAGTTGTATGCTGGAACTTACAACACAGAGCCACTACAGTTCTCATTTCTCCTAACTACAGTTCAATTTCATCCCTTAAACCCAAAAGTATTCTGATGGGCCACACTGGCAGATGACACCTAGCTGAGTGTCACTGCATTTTTTTGGTTTGTCTGTCAAGCTCCTAAGCTCATACTATAGCAAGCAGGTGTCTACTAGGCAGCACTGTGTTATCTTGTCTCCATAGTAATGAGATAAGGAAGTTTTGTGATGTTTTGATTTACTGTGCATGTGTAAGAAGTTTTGACTTCACTTCTGTTATACTTTTCCTTTTTTTCCTTTTTCTATATGCCTTGGTATGAGTAAGCTGCCAACATGTAGCTCCGTGTAGGTTTTCTTATTTTATAAATAAAAATGTTTTCAGACTACTTTCCAGGTCTACTTTTTATCAGCATTGACAGCAAAGAAAAACATGGTCTATCACCTCTAATTAGCAGGGATGTTTGAAGAATTTTTACTCCCTGAAACAAGGTTTTTCAAGCCTTTGACAATGGTAGCAGATTACGGCTTGACACTGAGAAAGGTATGGTACAGGAAATCTTAGATATAATCTCAAAGCAATTGCCTAGATGGCAAAGCAACCATCATTATGTGTTAAAAGGCCCATTAACTATGTCACATTATAACATTGGCATCTAAATAAATGTACTTTTTCCTGAGACAGAATCACAGAAGATTTTAGTAACCTACTCCCCTACCCCTCAAATCATATCTGACTGAAAGGTGCTATTCAAAAAATCATAGCACACTCACCTGTAGGAAATACAGAAAGGACTTTGATTAAGAAAACATCCATTACTCCTGGAAGGGTCAACAGCCGAATAATTTCTTGGAGGCTAAAAACACTACTGGACTGGGATGTTCCTAGGGGGAAAAAAAGATAAAATATTTTGCAGACAAAGGTAAGCCTTTGAAACAAAATAATATAAAATGTTTTCTAATTATATGGACAGTTATGGGCCATGTAGTTGTAGATGCAGTAAATGGTATATAGTAGTAGATGTTAAGACTCTAGGAAGAGTGCAGAGAAGAGCAACAAAGATGATTCAGGGGCTGGAGGCTAAAACATATAAAGAACGGTTGCAGGAATTGGGAATCACTGGTTTAATGATAGGTTACATGATAGCAGAGTTCCAATATTTGAGGGGCTGCCAAAAAGAAGAGGCGGTCAACCTATTTTCCAAAGCACCAAACAACGGATGAAAACTAATCAAGAGAGAAGCAACCTAGAATTAAGGAGAAATTTCCTGATAGTGAAGAACAATTAAGCAGTGGAATGGCTTGCCTTCAGAAGTTGTGGGTGCTCCATCACTGAAGCTTCTAAGAAGAGACTGGACATTCACAGCCACTTGTCTGAAATGATATAGGGCCTCCTGCATGAGGACAGAATTGGACTAAAAAGCTTCCAAAGTCCTTCCTGTTAGATGGCCGCAGGAACAGAAGAGACTCGACACCAGTGACTTAGAACAGCTCTTTATTTAGAGGGAATAGACTGGAGAAACACGCGGCAGGCGCCGGCTTTTATAGCCGGTGCTGTCCACCGCCTCAGCCACTGACAGGACTTTGTTTTTCCCGCCAGTGGCTGAGCCAACGAGCGGAGTCTCCAGCCAACTCCTCTCATTGGCCATATATGGGCATATAGAACACTTTCCAACTCTGTTATTCTGTTAACATAGTGTGATTTTTATGGCAATCTGTTCTGAGAATATTATAGGATACTTTTATTACTGCTTGCAGCTACACAGGTTGCCATGTTTTAATGGGCTGGAGATGGAAAGATTAAGCTTCTCCTTTTGGTCTTACAGTTCCGTCCAGGCCAGCCCTCCCCCGCTCCAATTCCTGTAATTAGTTTTAGAAAAAAAGAGATATCAGAATATGATGTGCTGGTTCCCTATTTCTTTCCCTCTGGACACCTTAAGAATTTTGAAAGAAAGTATGGATGTTTTCATAAAATGGCTGTAATAGGCAAGTTTTTCCAGACATAAAATGGCTACCACTGCACATGAGAATAGTCAGATCCTTCTATTCATTAGGGGGAAAAAACCAGGTCCAGGTTATCATGGTGTTATCTTCTGGAGAGATGGATACAGTACTAAAGTAAGTAATGGCCTATGTCCCTTCCTCTCTTTTTATTTCTAAAGGATGCCAAGGGCATCTGAGACATTCTTGGAAATAAAAGGGGATGCTTAAAATTGGTATTTGCTTTGTGGCAGGCCAGTGTCCCATTTCATTTGTCTACTAAATGAATCTTTCCAAAAGATTTTTGTCTAGTGGAGCAGAGGATACATAGGTACAAAGGAAGGTGTTCATAGACACTCTAGTGCACAATGCTGACACACTGGGGAATGAGACTGTGCAGTAAGCATAGAGGATAATTCGACCCTTCTGAATTATGGCTAACTTCCAAGTATGTTGGTATAACACTATAATGCCCACATTCTAAAGTCTCTGTCTATCTCAGGTAAAATCTGTGTAATGTCTAAATTATGAACAATTCTTTTTTAAAATAAATACATCTAATTTATTTTTATGTAGTAAGTGCGCTCAGCATCTTTAGAATAAATATATAATTATAAATGTTTTGAATAAATTAGCCTCCTACAAAGTAGCAATTTCCAAATGTGTTGCATTGTAATTGTAATCATTTCCATCCCATATGGCCAACACTACCTGAAGATTTGGAGTTTAGTCCCTCTGATCAGGAAAGACTAGATATAAAGAGATCCCCAAATCCCTGTTTCATTTCCATACATAAATACTTGAAACTATTTTCCACACATCTGAAACTCAAGAGAGTATGGCTTCTTGGAATAGTGTATGTATGTGAAGAGAACGCAGTGTACGCAGAGAACAAGCACTGCACAACCAGCAACGAGCCCTAGAACAGTGGTCCCCAACCTTTCCAGCTCTGTGGACTAGCAGTGGCCTGGGGTTGGGGGTTGTGGTAGAGGGCATGGTTTTACGTGCACCTACTGCTTGCAAATGGAGCTTCACACCCTTGTGCACTCACCCACCCCTTGCACAGACCAGGGGTTAGGGACCCCTGCCCTAGAATGAATCCATTCTATTTTCCTCTTTAAATAAGTAATGAGTTAAATAAATTTCATGATAGCCTTTGTCTTCCATTCTTCCTTACTTCCCTCTACTGTGTTATGTATGGTACAAGCCAGATGTCAAGCCAATATTCAATAGCTCTACTTTTATTACTCTATATTATGTCATATGGTAAAAAAGCAGGAGGCTACTGATTTTGAAATCTTTACTAGAGCAAATCTTTACTGTGACCCAAGTCACCAAAGTAGGGTAGTTGAGTTCTTCACACTACCTTTCTTTGAGGTGGTTGGTAAAACAAGCTTAAAAAAACACACAAAGGGACAAGTAGGGGAAAAAAGACTATTCCAGGCCCAAATCTGCATTTAGTCATAATTTAATCATTTGGTCTTGACATAATTTATGGGAATCAGCTGCAAATATTTAAATTAGGTAAAGATTCCCCTTGCACATACGTGCTAGTCATTTCCGGCTCTAGGGGGCGGTGCTCATCTCTATTACAAAGCCAAAGAGCCAGTGCTGTCCAAAGACATCTCCGTGGTCATGTGGCTGGCATGACTAAACGCCGAAGGTGCACGGAATGCTGTTATCTTCCCACCAAAGTGGTCCCTAGTTTTCTACTTGCATTTTTTCATGCTTTTGAACTGCTAGGTTGGCAGAAGCTGGGACAAGTTAACTGGAGCTCACGCTGTTAAGTGGCGCTAGGGATTTGAACCACTGAACTGCCAACCTTTCTGGTCAACAAGCTCAGCATCTTAGCCACTGAGCCATCACATCCCTGATATTCAAATTAGACCATACTATATTCTCAAACAGCTTTAGATCATATCCAGAACTCATCCATGGGCTACTGGGATGAAGAAACAAATCATATCCTTTTTTTATGTGTGAAGGACATCAAGTCAAGGGAATCCAGCCTACTTATTGCTGGAGTAAATGCTTTAGCATAACACTGCTCACATGTATATCTACCAGGCAGTTAAGGATTGCAAAAGATTAAAGCCAGCATTTTCCCCCCAGGGAACAAAACAAAGCAATCACACTTCCACCTACCTTGGGGTTAAGCTGAAGTTCCCTAAACCTGTGCCATGCAGTTGAAATGGAAAGCAACCCTAGCCTAATTTAAAGGATACTGTTAAGTTTGCATAGAGATACAGACGTGGAGTGCTTCAGCTCTTAGTTTTATTGTGACTTCAGCTCAGAACAAATCCAATTTGGCTTAGCCAAGGCAGCTATATATAGCTGGCTGCCTCGGCTGACAGCCAATCAGAGTGCAGGGTTTTCCCGCACTTTTAAACCAATGATTTCAAACACTTTACATGAACAACCAATCAATTCAAACTCTGCATACATAACACCCCTCCCCACTAGGTTTGGTCCATACTCAAACCCCATCTATCTAATATACTCTTGCAAATAGGTGGGGATCTTACGTCTACATTGCGACCTACGTGGTTCAGGTGTTTTAGGGTTCTCACATTGTGAGGGAGGAAATGTGTCTGTTAAAATCTCCTTACTTGGACTTCTAGTATTGTTATAACTTGGTTACTACTTGGTTACTACAACCTGGTCTCTCCTCCCAATCCATCTCCAACCCAATGTCAGCACCTAAGTCTGGTAGTGATGTGCAATCTTCCATTCGTAAAGATGGTTGTTGGCACTGTGACAGGTTTTGGGATGGTTCCTGTTGTATTAGCTCGTTACACATGGGGTTGATTCTTGCTTGATGATTACCTTCATAATCCCCCCCTTCCCCCCTAGGAGAGGCAGTAGGTATGGGAACCAGAGAGGAGCAATGGCGATGCTCCTGAGGTAGTCTGGACCGTAACTGATCTATGTGCCTGCTCCAGAGGACACCATCCTCAGTTTGAACCCTGTAAGACCGGGGGCCTGTAATTTGGGTTATCTCTGCAGGAATCCATAATGGTTCATCCACAAGGTTTTTGCATAAACAGAATCACCCACAGTGAATGAGCGAGTTTTGCTAGTGGAATCTAGTGGTGCGTTGGGTGCGTAAGTGGGATGGAGGCGGTCAAGGGGAGATCTGAGTTTCCTACCCATCAACAACTCGGCAAGGTTAGTTGATGGGTTGGGAGTGATATGTTGGACACTGAGTAGTTTTTCAACTTTCTCGGTGATGTCCCCTGGACGCAATTGCTGGAGTTTCTCCTTGGAAAATCGTACCATGCATTCAGCCCGGCCGTTAGCTGAAGGATGCCCAGGGGCTGTAAGGGCGTGTCTGATACCCTGCTGTGCTAAATATGATTCAAAAAGGTTGGCAGTAAATTGAGGACCATTGTCAGAAACAAGTACATCAGGCAACCCATGAGTTACAAAAAGTTTTTTAAGCTGTTTGACAACAGCATCTGCTGTGGTGGATGCCATAGGAACAACCTCTAACCATCTGGAGTATGCATCTACCACAATAAGGAAAGTGTGCCCTCTGGTAGGGCCAGCAAAATCAATGTGAATCCTGGACCATGGGCCCCTAGGACATTCCCATTCCTGTTTGGGGGGAGAGGTGGAGCAGGCCTGACTTCCTGACAGTTGGGACAGGATGCAACCCAGTTTTCAACCATTTTGCCAATACCTGGCCACCATACATAACTCCTGGCCAATTCCTTCATTCTGACAATTCCTGGATGACCCTCATGTAACATTTCCAAAACCTCTTTCTGTAGTTTTGCAGGAATAACCACCCTGTTACCCCACAAAATACATCCTCTTAATACAGATAACTCAGTTTGTCTGGACTTAAAAGTTTGGTAACCTTGAAGTAGATCTTGAAGTGGCCAACCTTTCTTAATCCAGCCTATAGTAGGAGCTAATAAAGTGTCTTTGGCAGTCTCTCTGGCAATTTCAGCAGCATGGACTGGAAGTTTGACAACAGTTTCCAGAAAAAAGGTGTAAGATTCAGGATCAGGGTCCTCAGTGTGCGAAGGGAGTGGGCAGCGACTCAAAGCATCAGCGTGCCCAATGTCTTTTCCAGGTCTGTGGATGAGTTTGTATGAATAAGCAGCAAGAAATTCAGTCCATCTCAGCATTCTTGGTGACAGGATTGTGGGCTGGTCTGTCTCCTGCCACAATGTCTAAGAGAGGTTTGTGATCTGTCACAATGGTGAAACTTCTCCCATAAAGGTACTCATGGAACTTCTTGACAGCTGCCACAATTCCCAAAGCTTCCTTGTCCAGTTGGCGGTAATTTCTCTCAGCTTTAGTCAAAGTGCGAGAGTAAAATGCAATAGGGGCTTCCCTTCCACTGGGAAGCATGTGGCTCAACACCCCCCCACTCCAAAAGGGGATGCATCACAAGTTAGTACAACAGGTAAATTCTCAGAAAACTGTATCAACACACAATCAGAAGTGATTTGTCTTTTGATATTGTTAAAAGCAGCTTCTTCTTTTCTGCCCCAGACCCATGCAGATTTCTTATCCAGTAATCTATGTAAAGGTTCTGCAGTGGTTGCTTTCTGAGGTAGAAACATATGATAGAAATTAATAAGTCCCAGGAATGCTTGCAAGTCAGTTTTGCATTTTGGTCTGGGGGCTTCTTTGATTGCCTGAACTTTGGCTTCTGTGGGGTAGATGCCCTGTTTATCAATCATATAGCCCAAGAATTCTACTTTGTCAGTTTTTAGCATACATTTCTCTTTTTTGACTTTTAATCGCTTTCTTAAATCTGGATAAAACTTCTTTGAGTTTCTCAGTAGCTGATTGTCATTTTCAGCAGAGATTAAAATGTCATCAAAAAAATTTTTTAAACAAATTTTATTCAATTTTTAACAATTTTTTAAAACAGCTCTTTTCAGTAGACAGCATGTTCCCGGTCGTCACTTTTACATGCAAATATGACAGCAAATCTATATTCATTTTAAACATTTAACTTCACTTCTATTCCATTTTAGCAGACAGAGGATCAAAGAAATTAATCCTAATCTCAAATCTTAATCTCAATCTGTATAGCCCCCAGTTCATTTCAAGTTAATTGCAAATATATATATATATTTTTAAAAAAACTTCATTTATAAATCTTACAAATAACAATATATTTGCCCATCATATTAAAAATAAGGTTCATCCATATCTATCCTTTAATTATCTTCACATTGTTAATACTCTTTTATCATTTACAGAATTCTTTTGTCCGTCAGATTTGCCCTTTCATCACATATTCTCTCCATAATTCTAAATCCGTACAAATTTTAACACTAAAAGAATGAAAAAACCTAGACTTGCCCCCTTTTACTACTTTGAAAGTGGCACCTCAGTGGTTAATATAGTAACATAATCATAATCATTCCTTTAAAACGAAAGATAGAGAAAAAGAAAAAAAATAGGAGAAAAGCTCCCTTACAATATATCTCTAATCAATCGGGTTCTGCAACACATATCCCCCCTAAGATTTATTTATGGTTCCAAGATAATAATAAAAATAACTAATCTTGGTTATTGACAAACCTCATTTTAGACATTTTCTAAAATCATTTCAATTAATTCAATTCATCTAATCATCATTTAGCTTTCTTTTGTAAATAAGAAATAAAATGTGACCTTTACCAGTAAAATTGTCAGTAACCCCTGTTGTTTTACACTTTTATAATCAATATATTCTTATTACCATTTCTTCATGCAGAACCCCCTTTTAAATACGTTAACCATTGTCTCTATGCAAACAAGTTTCTTTCTTTATTATGTAACTCCGTGTCTCTCTATCTTTTGTTCTTGTTTCTTGTTCCTTCTCCTCTCTTTTATCCCGCTATCCCCTTCTCTATCCAGTTTAAATCCTCTCTCTCTCTTTACCTTTCTGCTTCTATCCTTCTGGACCTTTCTAACATACCTAATTTCATAAATGTTCCCTTTTTAATTACCTTCTTGAGTTTCATTTTTTGACCATCCTCCTTTCCTTTTATTTGTATTAATCTTTGTGTTGTTGTTTTCTTAAAATGGCTTTTCGCTTGTGCTGACTCCTTCTCCTCCTATTATCCTGTTCCCCCTTCTCTGTCCAGTTTGAATCCTCTCTCTCTTTACCTTTCTGTTCCTTTCCTTCTGAACCTTTCTAACATGCTTAATTTCAAATGTTCCCCTTTTAGATACTTTCTTAAGTTCCGTTTTTTAGCCACCCTTCCTTTCCTTTTATTTGTAATAATCTTTGTATTAATTGTCTTTTAAGATGGCTTTCTCTTGTGCTGGCTCCACCCTTTCCAAGGCTCCTTCTTCTTTGTTCAGCATTTGAATGCCCATATTTTCTGCAACATGCCAAGTTAGTTCAGTCACTTCCTGTAACAGTTCTTTCATATTTTAAACTCCATTTTAATTCTTTGGATGACCACCAAAATTTTAATTTTCCTTATTTCTTCTTCTTTAAATTTTCTATAATCCTAACCCAGGTCCAGAGTCTATATCAATATCACCAATTAGCCGGTAGTCCATCTTTGTGTATTCAAGCTTTCACTTTCTATGAGTCTATGCCTCTTTAAAATGTAACAACTCCAATCCACAAAGGAACAAGATAGTTTCTTACTTCTTTAGCTTCCAATTTTTCTCCACAAAGTGGCACTTTCTGCACAGAGTCTTAACCCTTTCCTTTTATTTTAATATTCAAAGTTTCCGAGCCCCAAACTTAAGTTCTTACGCTGGCTTCTTCCTTTCCGGTTCAAGCCCCTTATAGCTGTCAAAAATATTTTACTTATTTTTCCATCACTTGGAACTCGCCGCTTCTGTTCTCTTTTTAAAAACTCATCTTTATCTTAATCGGGTGCCTTGATCTTACCATCCGATACTCCGGTTCCTCTGCTGTCGACTTCTCTCTTTCCTCCTGCACCAATCTTAATCCCGTTGAGACCTTCTCTTGAGGTGGCCATTTTGACCACCACTTCTTGGCGTCTTGGAGGAAAAGACCAGACCCAAAGGGGAGATCGGCTCCCCTCACTCTGGCTGGCAGATTTCCCTTTCTCCGCCGCCCCTCTGAGGCAGCTTCAGCCCGAACCTTGCAGGATCGGGCTCTCAGCAAGAGCCAGGCTGCGGTCGTGGGCGATCACAAACCGCTGCCCATTCTCGAGAAGGCTCAACCCGAAGTCCAAAATGTCATCAAAATAAGGCACCACCCCAGGCAATCCTTGTAGCATTCTTTCCATAAGGCTTTGAAATATGCCAGGTGCCACACTTACCATTGTAACCTCTTGCATTTGAATCTGATGGGTTACAATGGTTTGGGCTTCTGCAGTTAAGTCATCTACTGTTAACTGTTGGTATGCTTGGGCCAGGTCCAATTTGGAGAAGACTGTGCCACCACCCAGAGAATGTAATAAATGATGGACCACTAGAACTGGATATGCGCTCTGTTGTAGCGCATGGTTCAATGTCCCCTTGTAATCCCCGCAGATTCTCACTGACCGGTCGGCCTTGACTGGCGTGACTATGGGTGTCTCCCACCTGGAGTGGTCTGTGGGCTCTAGAACCCCTTGAGTTATTAGTTTATCTAATTGTTCATCAATTTTTTCCTTTAAGGCAAAGGGTACCCTCCTGGGCTTTAAACGGATTGGTTGTACCTTGGGATCTAGGTTAAAAGTGACAGGGGTCCCCAAGTACTTGCCTAATCCGTCGCTGAAGACCTCTGGAAACTCAGACTTCAATGCTTCTTCCCAGTCAGTGTTGTCCACGTGATTGATGCCGGTTACTTTGATTCCCAGTGGGGTGAACCACTCCAGTCCCAGCAAGCTTGGCGATCTTTACCTCGATGGTCAATGGCAGGCGTTTGGTGTGGCCTTTGAATTTCCGTTGAATTCTCTTGTTCCAACTACTGGAATCTTGTTCCTTGGTAGTCTTTAAGAGTTAGTACTTGTTTCTTGAAGTGAGTCTTCTGAATATCTGGTATCAGTCTTTGAATAATGTCCCATGACACCATGGAGAGGTATGAACCTGAGTCCACTTCAATTTGGCAAGGCCTGCCTTCAATAAGTACCTTGACATGCACTTTCTTGTTATTTAATGAGGAAGAATGACCAATGGTCATTGTGTGATGAGTTTCATTTTTTCCATTTGCTTCTGTGTTGCGCCCCATCTTCTCGCTGGCATTGTTAGGCTTGACTTCTCTGTCTTTGTTGCTCACAGCAAACTTTCTTCTGTTTGGTGGAGTTCTGGATGATCTGCAGACTCTTGCAATGTGCCCTCTTTTTTCACGGAGACAAATGGCGTCCAGGAATTTGCATTCAGCTGGGGTGGTTTCCCCCACAACCTATGCAGTGGGAATCTCGCCTCTTCCTTCCCAGGTCATTCCGCTTCCACTCCAATCTGAATCTGTTAATTCCTTCTTCTTCTCCACTGTAATCTGACTCAGAGTCAAGTTCATCAAAATGAGTTGTGGTGGTCTTTTCCCCATCAGTATGGCCCGTAGTTTTGTTCATCTTTCTCATGGCTGCAGCTGAGGACTTGGTGGCTTCCGCTGAAGAGGCTTCTTCTATGGCTTCCTTCAGCATGATTTTAGGCTTCATTAACAATTTGCTCTGCAAGACCTTGTCTTTAAGGCCCAACACAAAATGATCGTGCATGGCCTCCTCTAAACTGCTGAACTCGTACGCACCCCCAATGTCTCTTAAGCTTGCCACAAATTCATTTACACTTTCGTCCTCTCTCTGATCGCGGCGATAAAACTCGTGTCTTCTAATGAGGCACGATACTTGGGGCATGTAGTGTGCCCTTAAAAGTCTCTCCAAATCAGGCCAAGCCATTACCTTAACGTCTGCTGCACCAGCTAATGCCTTCGCTATCTTGAAAACTGCCAGACCGTAATACGTGAGAAAGACCGCCCTCTTACGTTGCTCGGAAATGGTTGCCAGATCGTTTCCTTCCAAGTACATCTGAAACCGATCTGCATACGACTCCCAGTCTTCGTTTTTCAGGTCGAACGGGGCTGGGGGGGTGTTCAGTGTAGCCATCTCGCTCTTTTTCAGTTCTGCGTTGTCTTCTCTTCAGGGGAATCCCATCTTCATCGCCAGTGTTAAGTTTGCATAGAGATACAGACGCGGAGTGCTTCAGCTCTTAGTTTTATTGTGACTTCAGCTCAGAACAGACCCAATTTGGCTTAGCCGAGGCAGCTATATATAGCCGGCTGCCTCGGCTGACAGCCAATCAGAGTGCAGGGTTTTCCCGCACTTTTAAACCAATGATTTCAAACACTTTACAAGAACAACCAATCAATTCAAACTCTGCATACATAACAGATACTCACAGAGTAACCCCTAATGGTTTTAGTTCAGACTTTCAGGCTGAAATATTTTGATTTTTTTTTTCATATTTATATCCCGCCCTTCTCTGGAGACTCAGGGCGGCTTACAATTTTTTTGGAGCACAACCCAATGCGCTCAGAAATAGCCTTCATTCCATTGTATATGCCTGCTTATTACTAAGTGGCATTTTTACAAAGTCAGCTTATTGCCCCCAACACTCTTGGGTCCTCAATTTACCTACCCCGAGAGGATGGAAGGCTGAGTCAACCTTGAGCCTGGTGGGATTCGAGCCTGCACTAATTGCAGGCAGCTGGAGCTAAGTGCTAGACATTTAACAGCCTGCACCACCAAGGCTCTTACCCCCTCCCTTCTTAAAGCTCAGATGTGGCAAGCACTCACCCTGTTGTGCTTCATTTCTCTTGGACTGTGGCTTTGTCTGGGAAGGAATACAAAGAAGGGCCATCAAGGTACAGGCAAGGTATCCAGCTACTGCGACATAGCAAGGAACAGCAACACTGCAAAGAGAGAAGAGATCAATGGAACTACCGTGTAATGAATACTCAGGTAGGAGCACAGTGGGAGGCCCTTTTTCCTGATGTTTTCACCCTTAAAAGCTTTCTTTTTTTTGAGTGGGGAAAGAAAAGAAAACAAGTAAATGTCTGAAGTTAAGATGGTGATGAAAAAAAATAACTTTGTGACCAGTCTTCCCAATTACAAGTCTGTAAAGCAAAGGAAAACTGAAGTTAAGACCATAAGAACAGTTGTGATTTCACTTAGTGATGGCTTCACTTAATGACTGAATTGCTGATCCCAATTGTGCTCAGTAAACAAGCACTACCTATAGAAGAATCTCTGACTTACCTAGGATTACAACTGGGGAAAGAGAATATCTGAACTTCATTCTGCAAATGAGTTAAGGTGATTGTTTTCATGTGAATCCACTATGTACAGGACCTGCATTTATTTTAGTGCTATACACTGAGCTCTTAAGTCAATTACACGGGAGAGGGGAGGTTAAGACTGCAATTCTTAATTAATAAACTCAACGTTGTTGAACTGAATCAGTCTCATTTAATAGCAAACTTATTTAATGTAGTGCAAATTTGAGCCGGCTCAAGATTTCAAACTTATCTTAACCCTAATTCTGCTTCATATTAGAGCAGATTCCTAACTGTTATCCTTGATATGTCCTAATAAACATACTGGGGCTGGATTGACACATCGTACAATAGCTATACTGTGGTATGTTTAATGTTGGTTTAGCATGCTCTGAGAACATAGTCTCTGTTGATAGCTTACTGTCTTGAGGGAACAATGGCTTATTTAGTAAGATTAAACATGGTTTATTTGCACTATGTGTGGCTCAACTCTGTGCATACCATTTTACTGTAACTGAAAAATTCCTGTTTCACTTGGTGCTGATAAATATTTCTGCTGATCTTTATTTAGCATAAAACAGGCTTGTGTTTACATTTTACATTACATGCACTAATGCAAAACAAACAGTGAAATGCCAAATGCCAATTATAAATAGGAAGAAGGAAGTTCAAATCCTAAATCTCTTCTTTTCTGCAGCCCAAAAGAAAAGAAAAAGAAAAAAGAAAAGCTCTGGACAGCAGCTTGGCAAACAATATTGCTTTTCATGGCTTTTAGGGTTATGGGAATTGAACGCAATACTTCTGAAAGGCACCATGATTGAAGAAGATTGAATCAGTACCCCCCGCCCCCGCCAGTTGGTGGGAAATTGTCTTAGCATTGGTGATGCCATCACTTGAGACTTTCAAGAAGAGATTGGACTGCCATTTGTCAGAAATGGTGTAGGGTCTCCCGCTTGGGTGGGGGGTTGGACTAGATGACCTACAAGGTCCCTTCCAGCTCTGTTCATCTGTTATCTGTTATACCTATTGATATTCTAAGTCTTTGCATATTTTGGATGTTCAGTGCTGCTGTAACGTAAATGATTCCCTTGATTCCTTGTTCCAGTGGAGAGATCCTTAACAGAATAACAGTACTGGAAGGGAGTTTGCAGGTCTTTTAATCCAACCTTCTGCTCAAGCAGAGACCCTATACCATTCTGGACAATTGGCTATCAAAACTCTTCTTGGAAGCCTCCAGTGATGGACCACCCACAACTTTTGGAGGCAAGGTATTCCACTGATTAATTGTTCTCATTGTCAGAAAATTTCTCTTTAGTTTTAGGTTGGATTTCTCCACAATAAGTTTCCATCCAATTATTTTTGTCCTACCCACAAGTGCTTTGGAGAATAGGTTGACTCTTCTGTGACAGCCCTCAAATATTGGAAGATATATTCTTGAATGAAAAAAGGGTCTTTGCAGCTTCTCTTTCTTCTTTTTAGCATTTTAGCTTCCAAGGCCACCATCCACGTGGGCAGTGGAAAGCATAATTCATGATAGCTGAATAAAACTAATTACTTTAATTTCTTAGTTATTGCTGTGCTGCTGTCAGTCACAGGACAAATTATGTCATATAATTATTAAACCAAGGTTTTGGTTTTGGTTTTAACATTCAAAGTCCTACATGGCATGGGTCCAGGATATTTACGAACGACTTCTCCCAGCTTCAAATACCAGCCGATGTCGCACAGGCGGGTCTCCTCGGGTGCCCTCCGCGACTCAATGTCGTGGCAGGGACCGGGAGGGCCTATTCTGTGGCGGCCCCACTCTATGGAATCTTCTTCCGCTGGAGCTCGGCTGGCTCCCAATCTCTGCACCTTCCGCCATGAGCTAAACACCTGGCTGTTTTTACAATCTGGGCAGTGTTGACCCTTGGGGTCGTAATTTTGGGGTTTTAATAATAATACTAATATTAATTCGGCTTTAATTTAATATATTTTAAGTAACTTATTGTTGTATTCTATTTTAGTTGTGAGCCTGAGTCCCTTGGGAGAGGGGCGCATATAAAATAAATAAATAAATAAATAAATAAATAAATAAACCAGCCCCCCCCTTTTTTTTTAGAAAGCTCAACATATTTTAAGTCAGATGAAAGTGTTGCTTGACTGGCATCAAAGATTTGTATTGCTGATAAAACAAGATAGTTAAGCTTGGTAACATATATACATGAAGTACTTCAAAGGATAACATATACAGTACAATGTCTGGAGAGAGCAATTTGAACAGTCCAGAGCGACGGAATGTCTGATTATATGGTAATTAGAACAACTTTCAAAAAAAAATCAAGGAAACAAACGTTTCAACAAACTGTAATCTTCTAAAGTAGGATCAACCCAATACGTTCTAGATGTCATGAGCCTCAAAATGAATTAATTATTTTCTTGTACTTTCCAGTTTGAGCAAGAGAAAGAGATAATTAGTCCATCTGTCTATCACTTCAGCACTGTACTTGTTTTAATTTGCCTAATACAAGTAACTATGAGTCTAGAGTTTAATTTGTAAATATTTTAAGTCGATTGTCTTACAGGTGAAACTCAAAAAATTAGAATATCGTGCAACAGTTTATTTATTTCTGTAATGCAACTTAAAAGATAAAACTAATATACGAGATAGATGCAAAGCAAGATAGTTCAAGCTGTGATTTGTCATAATTGTGATGATTATGGCTTACAGCTCATGAAAACCCAAATCCACAATCTCAGAAAATTAGAATATTTACATGCAATCAATAAAACAAGGATTGTACATAGAACAATATCGGACCTCTGGAAAGTATAAGCATACATATGTACTCAGTATTTGGTTTGGGCCCCTTTTGCAGAAATTACTGCCTCAATGCGGCGTGGCATGGAAGCTATCAGCCTGTGGCACTGCTGAGGTGTTATGGAAGACCAGGATGCTTCAATAGTGGCCTTCAGCTCTTCTGCATTGTTCGGTCTCATGTCTCTCATCTTTCTCTTGGCGATGCCCCATAGATTCTCTATGGGATTCAGGTCAGGCGAGTTTGCTAGCCAATCAAGCACAGCAATCCTATGGTCATTGAACCAGGTTTTGGTGCTTTTGGCAGTGTGGGCAGGTGCCAAATCCTGCTGGAAAATGAAGTCAGCATCCCCATAAAGCTCATCTGTGGAAGGAAACATGAAGTGCTCCAAAATCTCCTGGTAGACGGCTGCATTGACCCTGGACTTAATGAAGCACAGTGGACCAACACCAGCAGATGACATGGCTCCCCAAACCAACACAGACTGTGGAAACTTCACATTGGACTTCAAGCATCTTGCAGTGTGTGCCTCTCCACTCTTCCTCCAGACTCTGGGTCTTTGATTTCCAAATGAGATGCAAAAGTTGCTCTCATCAGAAAAGAGGACTTTGGACCACTGAGCAACAGACCAGGTCTGTTTTTCTTTAGCCCAGGTAGGACACTTCTGACATTGTTTGTTCAGGAGTGGCTTGACAAGAGGAATACGACATTTGAAGCCCATGTCCAGGATCCGTCTGTGTGTGGTGGCTCTTGATGCACTGACCCCAGCCTCAGTCCACTCCTTGTGAAAGTCCCCAGCACTTTTGAATGGCCTTTTCCTGACAATCCTCTCCAGGCTGCGGTCATCCCTGCTGCTTGTGCACCTTTTTCTTCCACACTTTTCCCTTCCACATAACTTTCTATTAATGTGCTTGGATACAGCACTTTGGGAACATCCAACTTCTTTTGCAATTACTTTTTGAGGCTTTCCCTCCTTATGGAGGGTGTCAATGATGGTTTTCTGCACAACTGTCAGGTCAGCAGTCTTTCCCATGATTGTGATTCCTACTGAACCAGACTGAGAGACCATTTAAAGGCTCAGGAACCCTTTGCAGCTGTTACGGCTTAATTAGTTGATTAGAGTGGGACACTTTGAGCCTAGAATATTGAACCTTTTCACAATATTCTAATTTTCTGAGATTGTGGATTTGGGGTTTTCATGAGCTGTAAGCCATAATCATCACAATTATGACAAATCACAGCTTGAACTATCTTGCTTTGCATGTAATGAGTCTATCTCATATATTAGTTTCACCTTTTAAGTTGCATTACTGAAATAAATGAACTTTTGCATGATATTCTAATGTTTTGAGTTTCACCTGTATTTGTACTGGAATATAATTGTATAAATAAAATAAAACCAATAGAAAGCAGGATTCTATAAAGCTAAATATTTAAGGATCTCAGAAATATAGATTGGAGCCTCATAAAATATTCCAGCCCCTCAACTTTTTCAGTCTTAATTGTACAATGAAACAGAAAGCAGACTGCACAGCCACTGAATGTTAAATTTGAGAGAATACTTCAGTCTGTGATTTCCAGTATCATGGTTCATCTTAATATGGACTTTATCAATATGTTGGAATTTTCAGAAGCAAATGCGAGTTGGACAAATTAGCTCAGAAAATCTCAGATTTTCAGATTCACATACTGTACAATATATTTAAGTATCCATTCTTTAATACCACACGGGGGCAAAAATAAGGTGATCAAAAATTTTAATTCTTTTCAGTATTGTAAAAAAAGGGAGTACTTTCAGCATTCCTTTCTAAAGAAAAAAACTACTTCCATACTAATTCCGTGAGTGGGATCTGGAGTTGTTGTATTTACTTGAGGGTTAAGTGTTAGGTGTTGGCTTTCATTATATCATCATCTCTTCCTTTGCCTACAGCCTCCCTGGCTTCTCCTGTTTCAAGTAAATCACAAGCGAATATATCAGAAGACAATTCTTTCAATGAAACTTTGTGCACTGCTGCAGAGTGAGGAGAGACCTATGTTACAGAAAAAGCAACAACAGTTATGGTAAGACAGCAATAAGGACATCAAGTGAAGATGGTGGCTTCAACCATGTGATCAGCCTGTAGATCCTAGCAGGGGTGTGAATCCATCAGTGTAACAACCAGTTTAGTGAGTGTCGTTTTGAAACACAGCTTTGCGTGCGTGCCAAGAGTTTGGTTTTTTTCATTCTTACGTCCATTGTAATATCCTCATGGTCCTATGATCAAAATTTGGGGCTTGGCTGGGATCTATTTTGACAGCTGCACTGTCCTGGGCCATATGATCCACATTTGTAACTTTCCCAGCCAGCATCTGACAAGCAAAGTCAAAGGGGGGAAGTCAGATTTGCTTAAGGACCGCATGATTCACTTAACAACTTCAGCAATTCACTTAACAGCTGTGGACAAAATGGTGGTAAAATGGGACAAAACTCCATTGCTTAGTCACAAACTTTTGGGATCAGTTGTGGTTGTAAGTTGAGGCGAGCTGGAAATAATTTTTACAGGAAAGTTAATTTTTTCTTTTCTGAATATTTTTTTTTGGAGTTTAGGAGTTTTCTGAATCGTATACCATTTTATCCACCCAGATACAGAGCTTTTAAAAATGGTCTCTCATGTTGACACATATTTACTGCTGTACATTTAAGGAAAGTTAATATTGACTCCTTCCCAAGTCATCTGGCACAGCTTTCATCTTATTGGCAGACTTCATTCCTTATCAGTTGTGCAGCAAACCCAACTGCAATGACCGATGATTGTATTTGCAGTGTCTGGCAAAAGATTGTTCTGGAGATTATAAAGGTACTTAATGACAGATTGGCTTTCAGAATAGCATACCTGATTATGGACATACCAGAGTCTTTGTGTTTGAATACTGGGCAATCTCTCCAGCCATTCAAAAATAGAAAATGACTCAGGTATACGGTTTCCATAGGGCTGTGTGTGTGTGTGAGACAGAGAAAGAGAGAGAGAATGTGCAACCAAGAGAAATCTATCCTTTGGCAAGCAGAGAGGAGTTAAGTTTTAAAGTTAGCATTCCTTTTCAAGGGACCGAATTTTACCTCAGATGAGGAGAAATGAGCAGCATGTGTTAATCATAGATTTAACCAGAGGTGGTATTCAGCAGGTCCTGACCAGTTCTGGAGAACCGGTAGTGGAAATTTTGAGTAGTTTGGAGAACCGCAAATACCACCTCTGACTGGAGATTTTATAGTATCCTTTCCCTGCTATACCCACAAGCCATGCCCACAGAACTGGTAGTAAAAAAAAATTGAATCCCACCACTGGTTTTAACCCACTGGTAATGGATAACCACTTGAAATTAATAACCATGGTCTTGAAAGTAAAGCAGCTGCAAAGCACAAGTCTTAAAGTTGCCAAGGTTGGTTACCCCTGTTTTATAAATCACTTATCAGTGCTATGTTATTTGGGCAAGGACTATGGTTTAGATTACCAGATTCGTAGGTTGTCCTGATTGGAAGAAAAACTCCCACATGGGAAATCCGATTTGTTACAGTGAGATAATTTTGGCATAAATGTGGCTTGAAAACTTCTAGAAACCTGGTGATGAGACGGAAAGGGGAGGTAACAATATTCTCATGCAATATTTAAACTATTTAATATTTAAACTATTTAAATACTGGTCTCGCATGCCCAAGATGGCGGTCGCGCGATAGGCTCTTCGAGGAGGATTGGAGAACATTGGTGGTGGGAGAGGATTCCCCCTGCTGCTAGACCCCCGGGTTCTTCTCCGGAGGTTGGGCGTAGCGCTGAGCGTTCGGCTCGATTTAGCCGGCGTGATCGACCAGAGAGGTTTTCTCTGGCAGCTTGGAAGCAACTCTTGGTGGCAGGAGATGGCGGCATTGTTGGATCACGGCGATGTGAGGCGGCTGTTGTGGTGGCGGCCGGCCTCGAGAAGCGGCAAGGCCAGAACCATGGGGCTTGCATGGGGATCTCGAGTGGCTGAGGTGCGTCCTGGATGGTGTGATGGCAGTTCTTTCTGGCGGCCGGCCTGGGGCGGTTCAAAGGCCTCGGCGTGGCTCCGGCGGGCCGGATTGCATCAGTGGGGCATGTGGCATCATTGGGGTATTTACCCACCGGGATCATCTTGAAATGCCCCCCTCCTAAGGTGAGCTTAGAAGATGAGAGCTTTGGAGAGAGCTCCGGGAAGAAGGGCTCCGTGGAGATAGCTGCTATGTTGGTCATCAACTGGGCGAGCGAGCGCCGGCCCCTAGCGGGGGGTGTTGGAATTTGCTGTGTCATGGAGGAGTGACCCCATTGAAGCTGGCTTTTGGGGACTTTTGTCTCCTGGACTCTGGACTTTTATCCGGGGTCCTGGCATTAACAATCATTCCGTATTTGGATCCTTCTTTTGGGCTCTTGCTTACCCCATGCCATCATTGTCCCTATGTCATCTCGGATCTGTGTTATTCTTGACTCTCTTCTGCCCTAACCCCTATTATGTCTGTGACTTGCTCCATTGCCTGGACTATTTCATCATGTCCTGGATACTTACTTGTGGTCCTGGAATTGTTCAGGACTTTTCCCCATCAGGGTCTGGCCCTGGCCCCATTGTCATGATGTCAATGGACCCGACTCCACTTCTGTGAGAGGCAGTGGGGTTGATTTTCTGTTCAGTGTCAAGACCCCGACCCACTGCGTGGGAGTGCAGTGGGCTGGCCAATTGGTTCTGGTCCCCAACAGCTGTGAGAGAGAGCTGGGGGTGCGGGATTTGTGGACATTTGCCTGGACCTCTCCCTTTATGCACTTTACATCTATGCATTTTATATCTATTTTACCATCTTTCACGAATGTTTCCTCCTTTTTTCCATCATTTTCCACCTTTGTAACATGCTCACTTACTGCTGCTGGAACTACGGGCATTCCAGACTGTTCCCTTGTCTTTAGGGATGGCTGGGGTTGCCAAAGCCTACCTTAGGGCGGATCCTGGGATCCCGAGGTGGCATGGCGACCAACCCAAATTTTAAATCTGGGATTAAATCTGGGATGTCTTTTAAATTTTTAATTCGATGTTTTAATGGGATAGGGAGGGTTTCAAGGGGTTAGGGAGAGGGGAGGAGGGTCTTCTTGCAGCCTGTGTGCATGGGGGGCAGGGGTTGGGGGCGGGAGGCGGGGAGTGCTGAGTGGGGACCGATTCCCAGGGTGGTTGGGATTGGCAGGAGATGTGAGGCATAGGGCCATATCATGTTTGGGAGTGCATACCGCCATCTTTGTGTGGTGGTGGCTCTCGACCCTATGGCCTCCTCCCTAGGGAACAGGAACTGGGACCCCTGGGCTTAGGTTGGTGTATTTTAATGGTCTAAGTCTAATAAGTCCTCCCTCCTCTGTGAGATCATTGAGGAGGAGGCTGCGGACTTGGCCTGTATCACGAAACATGGTTGGGCCGGAGGGAGGTGTCCCTCTGGTTGATCTGTGCCCTCAGGTTTCGGGTTCTGCACAACCCGCGGGCCCAGGGAAAGTGGTGGGGTGGCGTGGTTATTCGGAGACCCTGTTTCCAAGGG
>SOZL01001591.1:0-33578 GCA_009733165.1 Naja naja | reverse complement strand
CCCCAAAAGTGGGAGAAATTAAAAAATAATAATTTTTAAAAAAAGATCAATAACAGGTAGTTCTCAACTTACAACTGTTCGTTGAGGGACCGTTCAAAATTACGACGACACTGAAACCTGTGACTTAAGGCTGTTTTTCCAGTTATGCAGCCTCCACACAGTCAAGCGATCAAAATTCAGGCGCTTGGCGCAAGCGGTTCATAGTTACGACGGTCGCCGTGGGCTGGTGGGTCAGGCGATCCCCTTTTTGCGGCCATCCGGCAAGCCAAGGGATTCGCTTAACAACTGAGGGAGTCACTGAACAACTGTAGTAAAACGGGACAAACCCTCGCTGAACGGGCATCTCGTTTAACGACAGAGATTTTGGCCTCGGTGGCGGTCGTATGTTGAGGACTGCCTGTGTGACAGAAAAAAAGGTACGAATGAAGCGGCACGGTTTTTGCTGAAGGCTGAAACAGAACACAGAGCCATGGTCTTGAAGTTGGGGACTCAATACAGAAAGTCCTCCACTTATGACTGCTGTTGAGCCCAACATTTCCGCTGTTAAGTGAGACAGTTAAGTGAGTTTTGCGCCATTTTACACCCTTCTTGCCACGGTGGTTAAATGAGTCACCCAGTCGTTAATTGAATCCGGATTTCCCCATTGACTTTGTTCGTCAGGAGGATGCAGTTTTGATCACATGACTGCCGGGGTAATGCCACAACGGTCGTTAAGTGTGAAAAACGGTCACAAATCGCTTTTTTGACTACCAAAGCCAATGGGGGGGGAAGCCAGATTCACTTAACAATCGTGTTGCTAACTTAACAACTTCAACAATTCACTTCACAATTGTGGCGAGAAAGGTCGTAACAGGTTCCCCCCCCAAAACTCACTTAATGACCGTCTTGGTTACCAATGGACATGTTGGGCTTGGTTGTGGTCGTAACTCAAGGACTGCTTGTATGTGGTTCCCATTCTAGTCTTGAGGGCAGGTGATGGGAACTGTAGTCCACCCCCCTGGGAAATTTGGGGAAGACGGTCTCACTGAACTGATCCCAACCACTCAGAAGAGATCAAGTGGACAATAAACCAGGGCAGTCACTAATAGAGACAATTTGGAAGCTTATAACAAGCTTCTTCTATTCTCTTTGGCAGCAGGAAGGCACAAACACACAACAGAAACTGAGAAAACCCACTCGCCGTTCCTTTTAAGTCTTAACTTTTGTGCAAAAACTGGACACCTCGCTCTCTTTCGTTCAAATAGGGCCGCGGTAGTCCTCGACTTATGAACACAATTGAGCCCAACATTTCCGTTGCTAAGGGAGGTGGTCGTTAAGTGGGTTTGGCCCCATTTTACTTGCACACATGTTGAGAGTGAATCCCTGCGGTTATTAAATTAGCCACAGCACAGTCATTAAATGAATCTGACTTGCCCCTTGACTTCCTTTGCTCATCAGAAGGTCCCAAAAGGGGATCGCGTGACATCTCCAGAGCTCTACGACCATCATAAATGTGAGTCAGGTGCCAAGCATTTGAATTTGGATCACGTGACCACGGTGAGGTTGTAGTGGCCGTGAGAAAAATGGCCGTAACTCACTTTTTTTTCAGCGCTGTGGTAACTTTGGTCACTAAATGAACTGCTGTAAATCAAGAACTGCCTGTACTACAATTCCCATTGGTCTCACCAGTTCAGCTTGATTGGAACTGTAGTTTCCACCACGAGACGGTTGCGTTGAGTGAGGCAGTATCAAATATTCAGGAAGCCTTGGCTGAAAATGAATCGTGATTATAATATAAAGAAATGTCCATTAAACAGCTGGGCAAATTGGAGATTGGGCCAAACATAGCATGGGAACACGTCAATCTTGGATATTTATTAGATATTTATCTTGCCATTAGTACTTTTTAAGTAATGTATATAATGCTCCTTCTCTCTCTTTTTCCACACAACAACCTTGTTAGGTGGGCTGGGCTGAGAAAGAGACTGGTTCAAAGTCACCCAGCTGGCTTTCAGGCCTATGGCAGGACTAGAACTCGCCGTGCCCTGGTGATTGGCTCAAAGTCACCCAGCTGGCTTTAATATTTAATGCTGGACTAGAACTCACTGTGTCCTGGTGAGTTGCCCAAAATCACCCAGACAGCTTTCATGCCTAAGGCAGAACTAGAACTCACTGTCTCCCGGGGATTGGCCCAAAGTAACCTAGCTGGCTTTCATGTATTATGTAGGAAGTAGTATTATGTATTACTACAAAGATGGTACTGTATTTACAATGCATTCAATTCATTCAATGCATTCAATTCATTCAATGCATACAATGCATTTACAATGCATTCAATGCAATCTCCTTGTATCAAGCTGAGCAGATTAAGCTGCTGTAGCTTATATTCAACAAACCATGGTTGTAACCAAACCAGATTGCAATGGTTGAAACTCTGATACACACACCCCACATCAGAGCTTCAACCATTGCAATCTGGTGTGTGTGTATAAATAGATAGTTAGATATAGATAGATGATAGATAGATAGATTAGATAGATAGACATAGAGATATATAGATATATATAGATATATATTTTCCACTAAATAAGTACTAGGTAAAAACTAATCAGCACTTTCCATTGTGTAATCAATTCCTCCAAGCGTCCTGGGACTCTCATCCCCATGTGTCCCAGCTCACCTGGCCCAAAGACTGTGGATACTGGGATCTGGAGTCCACTAACCCAGGTAGAGCCACTTTCAGACCTTGCCACAGCAAACCAGGGTTCAGATAACCTCTTAGCCACGAATCTTGGTTGGTTGATCTTACAAACTGTTGTCCCTAATTCGGGTCTGAGCCTGGTGCCAAAGCCAATGATAGACGCCAGACACCAGGTGCAGGTTTTCTGATTGCTTTTTACTGGAGTACTCCAAGGAAAAGGGCTCCCGGTCAAAATGCCAAGAGCCCAGAACAAAGGATTGAGTAAGTTTTACACATTTTCACTAAAGGAGAAGGTGGGATAAAGTGAGATAATAAGAAATATCATCTAATAAACATTTTAGTAATAATTCTACAATTTGTTCTATTGGTCTCTAACTGTCCCTATTCCTTGGCTAACGAAATCCCTAGGAATTATCTAATATACATTTGATTTATTGCAGGGCATTCTCTATTTCTAACTTTTAGCTAAGGTATGCAAGTTGGCTAACTATTACTTTTATCAGCTTTCCAATTAGCCAGGACTGTTACAAGAGTTACATCTGCATATCTTCTGTGGATAAGGATTCTTTGTTCTTCCCAGGCAGACTCCGCAATTACAGGATTCCTGATTTACTTTGAAGTGTGTGCCATGACCTGGTTTTATTTTAGCAGATGGCCCATCAAAACAGTCTTCCCCAGCGTGGCCTACCTCGCAGGATTTCCCCAGGCCCCCTTCCCCCAGAAAAAAATTATAAATAATAAGGGAATGATGGGACAATTTGACAGCTGGCTATCAGATTCAAAAGGCAGGCTATTCTACAGGCCTCAACTTCAAGCAGGCCCATAAAGCAGTGTTTCTCAACCCCTCCTGCTTGAAAGCGGTCTGGACTTCAACTCCCAGATTCCATAGCCAGCACAAGGGAATTCTGGGAGCTGAAGTCCAGACCTCTTCAAGCGGCCAAGGTTAACAAACACAGCCATTAAAAACACCTCAAGAAAATAATTATTTTTGGCCTGTTAGCCACTCATCCTAGCAAAGTCCAGCATTTAGGAATAGCTGACGGAAAGAAGAAAAAAAAAAGCTGGATTTTCACCCCATTCTTTTCCTTAGCTGTCCAAGTGCCCCCTCCCCAATTTTTTCAGCCCCCCTCCACTCCCTCCCGCTCTGCCGAATCCCCAGAGGAATTTCCTGTATAGAAAAAAGACAGAAAGGGGAAGAGAGAAGCAAATGTCTGACAAAATGGTGCAGGCGAAAAGAGGGAGAGGGGGAATAAAGGGAGGAAGGAGAGAGAGAGAGAGAAAGAAAAAGGGGAGAAGAGGGCTGGGTTAGGGGCTGCAGCGAAGGAGACACACACTGCAATGCCGAACCGAGGCACCAAATTAATTTGACGATGGGAGTGGGAGGCTGCGTGGCCGGAATAAAAATGAGGAGGGGGAGAGGGGGAGGAATCGGGGTGGAGGGAGCCCCCTGCAGGCCGAGACAGATCAATGCAAAAAAGACACCCCCAAAATACAAGATGGAGTTGGGTGGCTAGGTGGATCTGCGCTCTCCATCGTAAGACCCCCTTCCTTTTCTCCAGGTGAGGTAACACCACTTTCCTTCAGACCCCTGCCCAGGGACCTCATCAAATTAGGATCTGTGTCGTGACACCTGGGCTCCGACATTACCAACCCCATCATTCACTTCCTTGTTTCTCCTTAGGGGTGAACCCCTCTGCTGCCGGATTGGTTGAAGAGGCTTTTGCTGCCAATTATAGGAAACTACCCATATTTATCGACCAGGAGTTGAGTTCAGATTCTGCCTTGGCCACAGCAACTGACAGGGCAACTGGGGGGGGCAGGGGCGGTTTGGTGTTAATTTTTATCCCATTTTTTTTCATACACGACTTAAGGCAGCAAATATACCTAAAGCTCTTTCCTCCTCCTTCTCTTTTCCACACAACAACAACCCTGTGAGGGAGGGATTGGCCCAAATTCATCCAGCTGGTTTTCATGCCTAAAGCAGGACTAGAACTCACTGTTTCCTGGCGAGAGGGCCAAAAATCACCCAACTGGCGCTCTGGCCTCATCTTAGACTAGAAAACTGGCTGGGTGACTTTGGGCCAATCACCAGGAGACAGTGAGTTCTAGTCCCGCCTTAGGCACAGAAGCCAGGTGGGTGACTTTGGGCCAATCACCAGGAGACGGTGAGTTCTAGTCCTGCCTTAGGCAGGAAAGCTATCTGGGTGACTTTGGGCCAATCACCAGGAGATTGGGAATTCTAGTCTCACGTCAGGCAAAAAGTCGGCAAGGTGTCTTCGGGCCATTCCCTCTCTTTCAGCCCAATCCACCCCACAGGGTTGTTGTCATGGAGAAAATAAGAAGTGTTGGATGTGTTCCCCCCCCTTATTTATAAAAATAATAAGACACGGGACACAAATAAATAATATATAAATAAAAATGAACCATCTCAGTGGGAGGGGACAAAGAGAGGAGAAACCCCCCTGCTTGGGGCATTTTTTCCACCCCATCCGAACTTAAAAACCCCTCACAACTCCCTGGAATCGGGTGCAATTTCTTCCATTTCTATTTTCTCTGTTTTTTCCTCCCCCACTTTTCACCGCCGATCTGGTTCCTCAAGCGTGTTGGGCCATCGATTCCCTCCTCGTGTTTATCGGATTCCACTTAGCCCGATCAGAGTTTAAAACAGGCAAGAGGATTGCTGTCTCCCCCTCCTCTCCGCAGCCCGAGCTGGATCAATGCCATTGATTTTGCCAGTCACTTTAACGCAGGCGAGGAATTTGAGGAGGGGGAAAGAGAGAGAGAGAGAGAGAGAATGAGAGAAACGTGGGGATTCCCGTATTAAGGACTTTGATCGCTCAAAAAAAAAGAAGAGAAAAACAAAAGCCTGAAATCACACAACGCGTCGTGCGTTTCCCTGTGGACGCGTCAGTCCTCGAGTTACAACCATCAGAGAGCCTGCCCCATCACAGCCGTCAGTCGGGACGGTGTTAAAGCGAGTCGGTCAGGTGGCCGACCCGATTTAAGAACCTGATTTTGGGGGTCAGTCGTTAAGCGAATGCCAGCATTGCTAAGCAGAATGAGCGTTTGCTGAAATCGGAAGCCAAAGTCGATTTTTTTTTAGCAAAACTGTCGTAAAAGGAGATCATGTCACCGTGGGGTGAGGTAAAACAGTCATAAATGTAGCCAGATGGCTGGGTGTCCAAAGGGTGGGGGTGAAAGCATTTGAACTTCAAATCCAGGTTGCAATTACGGGTAGTCCTTGACTTACGAAAATTGAACCCAACCTTTCTGTTGCTAAGTGAGATGTTTAAGTTTTGCCCTATTTTACGACCTTTCTTGGCACTGTCATTGAGTGCCTCCCTGCAGTTGTTAAGTGAGTCACACGGTTAAGTGAATTTGGCTCCTCCGTTGACTTTGCACATCAGAAGGCCGCAAAAAGGGATAGCTGCGAACGCTTCGACCGTCGTAAATACGAATCAGTTGCCAAGCATCCGAATTTGGATCACACGGCCATGGGGGAACGCTGCAACGGTTGTTAAGTGTGAAAAATGATCCTAAGTACCTTTTTTTCCAGTGCTGTGGTAACCTTGATCGTTCACTAAATAAACTGTTGTAACTCGAGGCCTAACACAGGTACCCCGGAAAGTAGATTCGTCTGAACTTTGAAGTCACTAAGCAAGCGGTCGTAAGGAGAGGACTACTTTCAGAATGCGAGGTATGTTTGGAGGTGAATTGCAGAAACAGCAGAGAAAAATTGAGAATGGAACTAGCCCTGATCGCCCATCATGGACCTGGTTAACTAGGTTAAACTTTGAACCCTTTTGGAAAAACAGTTCGCTCTTCACACCGAGGGCGATTAGAAGCCCCAAATGTGTCTTTCTTCCCCCCCTCAACTGACTATATTATGGCTTTTCCCCCAGGAAAGCATAAACCACAACAGATGTTGTGGCCCTGCTGGCGGCAGATTCAGACAATGAGATTGGGAGGAACATGGGCCAGTCCTGGAGTCTGGGGAAGGCTCTGATGAGGGCTCTGCATTGGAGGCAGAGATGAGGCCAGGACTGTCTGACAGTTATCAGCTGCCTTCGGAGTCAGACATCAGTGGGGCAGAAGAACAGCTGGAGCCTGTTCCCAGTGTGCGTATGCACAGAGCTGCCAGGAGAAGGGAACATTAAGGAACAAGGGTCAACTCGGAAATAAAGGCACAAGTGGACAGTGAATGGCCCCTCCCATAAGGAATAAATAGGAGCGAAAGGGGGTGGGGTGGTTTGCAGAAGACAATTAGTTCAATTCATTAGGGTGAAGAACTGCTCCTGACTTCTTGCTGACTAATTGCTGCTACAGCGTGGTATTTGGAAGATATCGGCCTGGCAACTCTCTAAGCCTGATAAAGGTCTGCAGTTGTGAAATCTCATGAAAGACTGTTTGCTGGGACTTTGCTGGAGGGGAATTCCCTTTAACCTAAATAAAATGGGTTTTATCAGGACAAGGTGTCTGCTTCATGATCTTGGGAAGCCTGGATGAGAACACGATTGCCCATCGTGGACCTGGTTAACTAGGTTAAACTTGGAACTCTTTTGGAGAAAAAAGTTTGCTTTTCTTCCCACCGAGGGCGATTAGAATTAAGAGCAAGCCCCAAAGGTGTATTTCTTCGCCCCCCCTCCCCCACCCAAACTGACTGTATCATGGGTTTTTCTCCCAGGAAATGCATAAACCACGATGAGATTAAACCAGAAAAGATAGCCTTTCAGCTTTATTATTAACAGTATCCCAAACAGGCTTAATTGGGGTGTCATTCCGAGTTATTGGGGTGGGTCCGCAGACCTCAGTCCTGAGCAGGGAAGTTTAACGTCTCTTGCGGAAACCTGGAGGATGAGGGAGGGAAAAGAGGGGACAGAAAGAAAGAAAGAAAAAAAGATAGGAAGGGAGTGAATTTAACACAGAAAAAAATATACAGCTCCAGATAGGAAGAGGCTGGGTTTCTATCAAGAGGCTAGACCTCAGTGAGGAATGGATATTCACAAGCAGCAAAGGAAATACAGGTAATCCTCGCCTGACAACCAGAATCCCCATTGCTAAGTAAGATGGTTGTTAATTGAATCACGTCTGATTTTACTACCTTCCTCTTCCCCGCCACGGTTGTTAAGTGAGCCACTGCAGTCGTTAAACGAACGGTGCAGTCATTAAACGAACCGTGCAGTCGTTAAGCGAAGCCATCTTTTCCTCACCGACTTTGCTGGTCTGCTGGTCGGAAGCCAGCTGGGAAGATCGCAAATGGCAATCCCGCGATCCCAGGACGCTTCGTCCGTCATTAATATACACTGGTTGCAAATGCCAATCAAGATCAATTTAAGAGAAAACAAAAGCCCTGGAAGATTTTGAGACTCCCTCGCTTTGCACGATTCCAGATTTTAATCTTTTCACGGGGAGGAATTCGAATTTGAGATCCCCTTCGCTTCCTAAACCATCAGGAGAATTTGGGGTGCAGGAAGAAAGTTTGCTAAACTTCCTAATTTTCCCGATTGAAAGGGGGGGGGGTAGGGAAGAGATCGCTCCTTTTTCACAAATGTTTACCTTTTCTCTTTCCTCCTTTCGCGCCGATCTTCTTCCTTCTCTTTTTGGGTGGATTCAAATCCTGTAAGGAGGAAGCGATAGGGGAAAAAAAAAAGAGATCAGAGGAAAGAAAATAGTAAGGAAGAGAGAAACGTATAAAGACGGAGAAGGGAATCCCTGCATTCAAGGAGGTTAGCAAGTAGTCCCCAATTAACGACAGCAACGGAGCCTGGAATTTTGGTCATCAGTCGTTGCAATCGTCCAGCAGGTTGTTGTGTGGCCTGGTTCAATTTTGGAACTGTTTAGCGAGTCACTCCCGCAATTCTCTAGCCAGAACGGGGCTTAGCAACCGAAGCAAGTTTAAATTAGATGGACTTCCAACTCCCAGCATTCTCTGACGCTAATGTATTCCTTTTGATATGTACGCCCATTGGGGACTGCATACTCTCTTCTAACCCCTTTCTCTGCAATTTCGCCCCCTCTAGGAGACTGGAGGAAAAAACAACAACCCAGGGATGGCTGGCTGGGCAAATCTGGAAACTGAAGTCCACCATCTTAAAATTGCTGAGATTGAAAAACACCCACCCAGACTCTCTCATAAAGAACCCACAGGTACGAAAAGTTCTGACTATCCCTTCCATGGCCAAAGGGATCTTCTGCCAGTTCGCAAAGCGTGGCAGTAGTGAGAGAAAAGTATTATAAGTTACTCTTTTGTAATAGGGTTTTGCGTAGTTTTAAGTATGGTTAAGCTAGAAGATTCCTCTTCACTCTTTCTGTTACACATAAAACCGCCACCCTAAAACCCAAAATGTGTTCAGTTACAAGTACATGATGCATTGTTACAATCTTCTTGGAAAACAGGAAGAACTGCAACAAGTAAATAAGATAAGGGACATCCTCTTAAGGTAAAGCCCAGCAGTGAAACAAGATAAGACACGGAGGCACAAAAACAATGTTATGTTGACCTGTAGTTTAGCTCATCTTAGAGTGTAAGAAAATAAGAGGGTGTGGGAGGGCCTTTTAGGTGTGGCGTGCTTTGTGCAGGGGTATAAATGTATTGTTTGTATATGGAATTTTGCTCTTGATGTACTCAATTCACTTGGGAAGGGTCTGGGAGGACACGCTTTCAACCGCCTTTCCTTTCCTTCAATAAACCTTTGAAATTGTGCACCGGACTTCGTATTGTGAGTATAAATTTATTGGGGGGGGGTGTCTTATATCTCACAGTAGGAAGGTTTATGGGCATAGATCAGCTATTCCAGGCACCAGAAGACAGGGAGTTCTAGTCCTGCCTTAGGCATGGAAGCCAGCTGGGTGACTTTGGGTCAATCATCAGAAGACGATGGGTTCTAATCCTGCCTTAGGCATAAAAGCTGGCTGAGTGACTTTGAGCCAGTAGGAACAAAAGCCAGCTGGCTGACTTCGGGTCAATCACCAGGACATGGAGAGTTCTAGTCCTGCCTTAGGCTCATGGAAGCTGCTTAGGTGACTTCGGGTCAATCACCAGGGGGACAATAAGTTTTAGTCCTGCCTTAGGAATGAAAGTGTCGTGGCCCCAGCCAGCAGAGCTGGAGGCAGATTCGGAGGTTGGGGAGGAACCTGGGCCAGTCCTGGAGTCTGGGGAAGGCTCTGAAGAGGGCTCTGTGTTGGAGACAGAGATGGGGCCAGGGCCGTCTGATAATTATCAGCTGCCTTCGGAATCAGACATCAGTAAGGCAGAAGAACAGCTGGAGCCTGTTCCCAGTCTGCGCATGCGCAGAGCTGCCAGGAGAAGGGAACAGTTAAGGAACAAGGGCCGACTTGGGAATAAAGCCACAGTTGGACGGTGAATGGCTCCTCCCCAGAGTATAAAAGAGGAGTGAAAGGGGAGTGGGGCTTTGCAGGAGACGATTAGTTCATTCGAGCATGCTTGCCAAGTATTGCAATGTCTGAAAGATATCGGCCTGGCAACTCTCCAAGCCTGATAAAGGTCTGTACCGTGTTTCCCTGAAAATAAGACACTGTCTTATATTTTTTTTGGCTCCCAAAAACACACTAGGTCTTATTTTCGGGGTAGGTCTTATTTTCGGGGAAACACGGTGGTTGTGAAATCTCATGAAAGACTGTTTGCTGGGACTTTGCTGGAGAGGAATTCCCTTTAACCTAAATAAAAGGGGTTTTATCAGGACGAGGAGTCTGCTTCATGATCTTAGAAAGCCTACGTCAGGACAGAAAGCCAGCTGGGTTACTTTGGGGCAGTCCCTCCCTCTCAGCCCAACCCACCTAGCAGGGTTGTTGTTGTTGTGGGGGGGAAAGAAGGGGAGAAAGGTGTGTTGGCTATTTTCCTCACCTGAAGCTACTTGTAGAATAATCTAAAAGAAATTAAATGTCTCCAATAACAAAAAGGAACCCAGGCCGCCAAGGAGCTTCCGGCACGCAGTATTCATGCATCCCAATAATATTCACGAAAAAGCTGCCCCCCCCTTTACCCCTCCCTGCCCAACATGGCTCACTTGTGTCGAGCCACCTTTCGCTGCCCGTCACCAATCCAACCAGACACCCCTACTGACCCCCTCCCGTCTCAATGATAAGGCAGACCCAATAAACTCACTTCTCCCAGAGACGGGGTAGCCCCCGTGAGGGCGCTGATGTCCCTGAAGTGAGTGAGGGAACCGAGCTGGGAACTGAAGACCCCTCCTCGTCTACGGCGGGCTTTCTCCTTCCGGGTCACGTTGAGACGGACCATCATGCTCTCCTCGTAGTTGGTCCTGCGATAGACAAGAAGACAGGGACATGTTTTGACTGCAGAGGCCAATGAAGGCAGCGAGGCTGACGGCGTTCCAAGGTAGGCTGCGTCTGCCTCTGGAGGCTCCACCAGTACTACTGAGACTCCTGCTTCAAAATCTGTGAGGCCTCTCCATTAGGCCCTTCTACGGTGCTAGGTGGTGAATTTTGGGTAAATCACCAGGAGAGGGGGAATTCTAGTCCTGCCTTAGGGATGAAAAGCTACGGGGTAACTTTGTGCCAATCACTGGGAGATGGTGAGTTCTAGTTTAGGGATGAAAGCTACTGGGTAACTTTGTGCCAATCACTGGGAGATGGTGAGTTCTAGTCCCGCCTTAGGGATGAAAGCTACTGGGTAACTTTGGGCCAATCACTGGGAGATGGTGAGTTCTAGTCCCGCCTTAGGGACAAAATCCACTGAGTGTCTTTGGGCCAATCACCAAACGACATCTGAGTTCTAGTCCTGCCTTAGACATGAAAAACGAGCTGAGTGACGTTGGGCCAATAACCAGGAGACTGTGAGTTCTAGTCCTGTTTCCGGCATGAAAGCTGACTGGGTCAATCCCTCTCTCTCTCAGTCCAGCCCACTTCGTAGGGTTGTCGTTGTGAGGAAACTAGGAGAATATTGTGTGTTCATCGCCCTGAATTATTTATAAGGACCCAAATAAATAAACAAAGCCCCCCACCCATTATCTCAGTCCTTCTGACCAAATGGGCTGATGCCGTCGCCCTCTTGCGCCTGGTCTGACCCTTCCCTCCTTCCTCACTCACCGATGCTCATCCTCCCGGTTCTGTCGGGCTGTGTGAGCATGACGCCCTTCCCGGATCTCTTCCGGAGCGTCGGAATACTGTTCCTTCAGCTCGCGGATGATGGAGCTGCTAAGTGCTCGCTTTTTGGCTTGTTCCGCCATTTTTTTCTCTTTCTCCATCTCGGTTTCATCTGTGAGAGACAGACAGAGAGAGATGTTCGTGCCGGATAAAGCAACCTGGTTTGTTCTTTCTTACGTCACGACGCCAAACTCTGTCCCTCCCTTTGGGAAACCAGGTTTAGAATAGAACAATAACTTTACTGTCCCTTTGAATGACACTAATTGACATTAATTGGCATACATTAAAGTGAAATTTCGTTGCACCACCTCCAATATACACTACATAACATAACATAATAAATGAATAAATACCGATAAGTACAGAACTATGCGTATACCCACATGTTATTATATGTCACAGAGAAACAACACAGTCTAGTTCAGATGTATACCTGTGCACATGGCGAGAGAAATGAATCTTCTGAGTTTACCAGACGGATGGCACAGGGAACAAAGCTGTTACAGAATCTGAAAGTCCTGCTAGAAATACTTCGAAACCCCCTCCCAGAGTGGAGCAACAGAAAAATCGAAAGTGGGCTCTGCAATGGACTTTAAGCACATAGTGCTAATAAGCAGCATCCTGAATAACGGGAAGCGAGCTTCCTATAACCTCCACTGCCCTCACCACTCTCTGTAGGGACTTTCTATCTGAGGCCCTGCGGCCACCAAAGCAAGCAGAGATGAGGTTTGTTAAAAACGCTCTCAATTGTGCCTCTGAAAAAATGGCCAGGACAGGAGGAGAAAGATGTGCTCTCCACATCTGACACAGGAAATGCAGACCCCGGTTTGCACCCTTCATTAAGAATGTGTGGAAAGACGAATTCAGATTGTTAGTTATCTGCAGTCGCGTATACTTAATACTGTTGACCACTTCTATGGCTGATACTGAGTGGAGTATGATTGTGTCGGCTCTTCCTAAAATCTACAATGATCTCCTTTGTTTTATCAACATTTAGAACCAGATTACTTTTATTGCACCTGTCCACCACAGCCTTCACCTCTAAGGTTTCATTCTTACTGTAATGCACGGGGACCAGGCGAGGCGGGATGTATTTCCGGATGCCTCCTTTGGAAGCCCCTTTCCCAGGTTTCTTGGCAGTACCACCAACATCTTCCTCCTCTTCTCCGTCTTCTGAGTCACTGAGCTGGGAATGGGACAAGGGAATTGCAAGAATTTATTTGAATTTAAGACTAGATCAGTATTTCTTAACCTGGGCAACTTTAAGAGGTGGAGACTTCAACTCCCAGAATTCCCCAAGCAGTGGGTGAAATGCAACCCTCAGAATTCTATCCAGCGTTTGAGGAAAACTCCCACACTCTGAGCCAATCACCAGAAGACGGTGAGTTCTAATCCCGCCTTAGACATGAAAGCTGACTGGGTTATATTGGGCCAATCACCAGGAGACGGTGAGTGCTAATCCTGCCTTAGACATGAAAGCCGACTGGGTTACATTGGGCCAATCACCAGGAGACGGTGAGTGCTAATCCTGCCTTAGACATGAAAGCCGACTGGGTTACATTGGGCCAATCATCAGGAGACGGTGAGTTCTAGTCCCGCCTTAGACATGAAAGCCGATTGGGTGACTTTGGGCCAATCACCAGAAGATAGTGAGTTCTAGTCCCGCCTTAGACATGCCCCAGATAAGACTATACAGGAAGTCCTTGACTTTTGAGCCCCACAATTTCTGTTGTTAAGTGAGTTGCTGTTAAGTGAGACATTTGTTAAGAGAGTGTTGCCTGATTTTACAACCTTTCTTGCCACAGGTGGTGAAGTGAATCACTGCAGTTGTTATGTTAGTAACACGGTCATTAAGTGAATCTGGCTTCCCCATTAACTTTACTGGTGTGAATGTTACAAAATGTGATCAAATGACCCCAGGATACTGCAACCGTCATAAATATGAGTCGGTTGTCAAGTGTCTGATATTGGGTCACGTGATCGTCGGTATGCTGCAACGGTCGTAAGTGTGAAAAACAGTCATAAGTGGCATTTTTCAGCGCCATTGTCACTACATGAACCGTTTTAAGTTGAGGACGACCTCTGTATTCAAATCTTTTTCTTTTTTCCTACCTTGCTGACCAAGTTATCCGGATTTGGTTTGTACTTCAAGGGATCATCTTCAGCTGGAAAGATAAGAACAGAAACCACGGAAAACCGATTAAGACAGCTTTTCTGAGGGGTCCACTTTGCACCGTTTTTCCACCCCACCTCTCCAAATCCCTCATGACTTACCCAGCCCCCCAGTTACAACTGCCTTCACCAGTTTGTCCACTTGGTATTTCAATTTCTGCTCAATTGGACGCATCTTCTCCAACACCTGTGGCCCCCCGCCCCGAAAAAAGCAAAATAAACCAGCTTTCTTTAATTCGATCACAAAAGTCACTGAATCCCAATGGGCTTCATCAGAGGTATGAGCAATTATCAAGAAAAGGACATTTTTCTATGTCCTCCCAGGTTATTTTCCTTAAATACATTAAGGTTTTTCAACCTTAGTAATGTTAAGATGGGTGGACTTCAACTCCCAGGATTCCACAGCCAGCAGTCAGCTGAGGAATCCTAGGAGTTGAAGCCCACCATCTTAACATTACTAAGGTTGCTAACAGCCATATTGGCTGTGGAATTCTGGGAGATGAAGTCCACCCATCATCAATTTATTAAGGTTCCTAAGAGCCATACTGGCTGGGGAATTCTGGGAGTTGAAGTCCACCCATCTTAAAATAACTGTTGCTATCTCCCATGCTGGCTGAGGAATTCTGGGGGATGAAGTCCACCCATCTTCACGTTACTAAGGTTCCTAGCAGCCATATTGGCTGGGGAATTCTGGGAGTTGAAGTCCACCCATTGTAAAGCTAATGGACCAGATCTCCCTGCAGAAGTCCAGCATGGCTCCTACCGTCCGCGTCTCCACCAGCCGCAGTAAGGCAGGGTGGTTGGCCACAGAACGTCCCGAGGTCTTTTCCAGCATCAAGTGGGAGAGGTCTTGAATGTAGAGGAGAAGGAGATGGTCCTTCACTTCCAGGAAACTGAGGCCCTGATGGGAAGAGAAAAGGAGCCATAAATTTACGACCTTGAGTAGAGACCTAGAGAACAGATGCCACCATAGAAGGAGAAAGGTATCTGGCATGGAGATTGGCTGTGAAGATGCTGCAGATAATTAAAAGTTCACAGTAGAAGCAGAATACAGAGTCCTTGACTTATAACAGTTCATTTAATGACTGTTACAATGGCCCTGAAAAATAGTGACTTATGACCGGTTTTCACACCTATGACCATTGCAGCATCTCTGTAGCCACATAATCAAAATCCAGATGTTTGGCAACTGACTCATATTTATGATGGTTGCAGCATCCCGGGGTTATGTGATCCCCTTTTGCGACCTTCTGACAAGCAAAGCCTATGGGGAAGCCAGATTCACTTAACAACCGTGTTACTCACTTAACAGCCACAGTGATTCGCTTAACAAGGGTGGCAAGAAAGGTTGTACAATGGGGCAAAGCTCACGGCACAAATGTCTCGCTTAGCAACAGAAATGTTGGGCTCAATTGTGTTTGTAAGTCGAGGACTGCCTGTATCGACCCACATCCGTTTTCCGTTTGTTCAGCTGTTTACCTTTTCGGTGGAGTAATCACCTGCTCGTATCTTCTGCATTAAATGTTGTATATGATGAGTAACCGCAATCACCTGTATCAATAAAGGAGAATATTTGTTGTTCAGGGTTGAAATGAAGGGTCCTTGGTGCTCTATGAGCTTGCTTGTTTTCCTGCAGACGTTTCATTACCCAACTAGGTAATATCATCAGTGCTAATAAGGAGTGCTGTTTTAACATAAACTGAATATAAACTGACAGCAAACTATACTCCTTACGAGCACCGATGAAGTTACCTAGTTGGGTAATGAAACATCTCCAAAATCACATTTTTGAAAGAGAACAAATACTGCCAACTGCAAATGCTGGAATGGGGCTGAACTTTTAGGTAAGAGGAAAATTAAAATTATTTATCTCACCTGTTCTTGGAGAGATTTGAATAGGGTTAGGGCTGCAGGTAAGTCAGCTTCCACAATATCCTGAAACAGAGAAGAAAATACAGGCGGGGGAAAAAATCAATTTCTGTGTTTCACAATTATTCCATCTTATTCCCATCTTCCAGGTGAATAGATTCCAGGTAATGTACAACTCCTGCCTGCCGTGAGAAAGTGTGTTTTTTTCCTCTCTGTTCAACCATGTCATTGCCCAGAGGATCATGGGTTGCCCTCTCCCCTCTTTGGAAGAGCTTTATAGCTCCTGCTGCCTTAAGAAAGTTCAAAACATCCTCAAAGATCCATCTCATCCTGGGAACCCTTTTTTTGAACTATTACCATCTGGCAGACAGTACAGAATAATAAAAACAAGGACAAATAGGCTGAAAAAGAGCTTCTATCCCAGGGCAGTAGCTCTTTTGAATTCTGCTGTATAGTGCAGTGTTGGTGTAGTGTCGGGGGTTCAATGTGTGAAGAGTGAAGAATGTGTGTTTGTGTTTATTTTCATGGTCATGGTCATGATGTGCACTGAAGATGATGTTTGATTTCATTGTACGAGGTGCAATGACAATAAACTAAACTAAACTAAATATTTGAATACTGTTGCCATACATACAGGTGAAACTCGAAAAATTAGAATATCGTGCAAAAGTTCATTTATTTCTGTAATGCAACTTAAAAGGTGAAACTAATATATGAGATAGACTCATTACATGCAAAACAAGATAGGTCAAGCCGTGATTTGTCATAATTGTGATGATTATGGCTTATAGCTCATGAAAACCCCAAATCCACAATCTCAAAAAATTAGAATATTGTGAAAAGGTGAGATATTCTAGGCTCAAAGTGTCCCACTCTAATCAGCTAATTAAGCCATAACACCTGCAAAGGGTTCCTGAGCCTTTAAATGGTCTCTCAGTCTGGTTCAGTAGGAATCACAATCATGGGAAAGACTGCTGACCTGACAGTTGTGCAGAAAACCATCATTGATACCCTCCATAAGGAGGGAAAGCCTCAAAAGGTAATTGGAAAAGAAGTTGGATGTTCCCAAAGTGCTGTATCAAAGCACATTAATAGAAAGTTATGTGGAAGGGAAAAATGTGGAAGAAAAGGTGCACAAGCAGCAGGGATGACCGCAGCCTGGAGAGGATTGTCAGGAAAAGGCCATTCAAAAGTGTTGGGGACTTTCACAAGGAGTGGACTGAGGCTGGAGTCATGCATCAAGAGCCACCACACACAGACGGATCCTGGACATGGGCTTCAAATGTCATCAGAAGCGTCTTACCTGGGCTAAAGAAAAACAGACCTGGTCTGTTGCTCAGCGTCCAAAGTCCTCTTTTCTGATGAGAGCAACTTTTGCATCTCATTTGGAAACCAAGGACCCAGAGTCTGGAGGAAGAATAGAGAGGCACACGCTGCAAGATGCTTGAAGTCCAGTGTGAAGTTTCCACACTTTGGGGAGCCATTCATCTGCTGGTGTTGGTCCACTGTGCTTCATTAAGGCCAGGGTCAATGCAGCCGTCTACCAGGAGATTTTGGAGCACTTCATGCTTCCTTCCACAGACGAGCTTTATGGGGATGCTGACTTCATTTGGCACCTGCCCACACTGCCAAAAGCACCAAAACCTGGTTCAGTGACCGTGGGATTACTGTGCTTGATTGGCCAGCAAACTCGTCTGACCTGAACCCCTAGAGAATCTATGGGGCATTGCCAAGAGAAAGATGAGAGACATGAGACCGAACAATGCAGAAGAGCTGAAGGCCGCTATTGAAGCATCCTGGTCTTCCATAACCTAACCCTAACCCTCAGCAGTGCCACAGGCTGATAGCTTCCATGACACGCCGCATTGAGGCAGTATTTGCTGCAAAAGGGGCCCAAACCAAGTACTGAGTACATATGCATGCTTATACTTTTCAGAGGTCCGATATTGTTCTATGTACAATCCTTGTTTTATTGATTGCATGTAACATTCTAATTTTCTGAGATTGTGGATTTGGGGTTTTCATGAGCTGTAAGCCATAATCATCACAATTATGGCAAATCATGGCTTGAACTATCTTGCTTTGCATGTAATGAGTCTATCTCATATATTAGTTTCACCTTTTAAGTTGAATTACTGAAATAAATGAACTTTTGCATGATATTCTAATTTTTCGAGTTTCACCTGTATATTCTAGTCCTTCTTTTCACTAGACAGCCACAATTCCTGCAACCATTCTTTGTATGTTTTAGTCCCCAGTCCCCTAATCATCTCTTTTGCTCTTCTCTGCACTCTTTCTAGAGTCTCAACATCTTCTTTATATATGTGGTGACCAAAACAGGGCGTAGTAGTGCAAATGTGGTCTTATTTTGTTTCGTCAGACAAAATACATAGCCACCCAATCTCCAAGCAAATTTCTTTCTCAGCAGTTACTTTATCATCCTAAAACCCTCCAGTTTGTAAACAGCCCTTGACCTCAATGTATCTCCTTTCCAAATAAGCATGCACAGAACTGGATGGCAAATTCACAAAAGGAGGGCTCATTTTTAAATCCATGCTATTTTTTTGAGTAAACTAATCCCCATGTTCAACTTAAAGTCTTCTATGTCACATTCCTATTTAAAGTCCTCCAATCCACAGTCTTTTCACAAAGTTTGCTTCAGAGGGAGATACAGCAGGAACTTAAAGTGCAAGTTAATTTAGACCAGTTGAATCAGCAGCAGGTCCATCAATTATGGAGGAAAAAGAGGAGTGGAAGAAAAGAATAAATAGAGGAAAAAGAGGAGTGGAAAAGAATAGAGGAAAAAGGAAAGGTGTGGAAAAAGGAATAGAGAAAAGAAAAGAGGAATGGAAGAAAAGAATAAATAGAGGAAAAAGAGGAGAGTGCAGAAAAAGAATAAATAGGAAAGAGGAGCGGAAGAAAGGAATGGAGGAAAAAGGAAAGGAGTGGAAAAATAATAAAGAAAAAGAGAGGAGTGGAAGTATACACACGAGCACACTTATGGCTCATAGCACATGCACATACACATTAAAATACACACGTTAATATTAACAATCACATTAATCACATTAATTACAAGTAATATTAATTACAGTAATTACATTATACTACAATTAATAATTAATTACAATACATCACGTTAATATACATTAGAATTAACAATTATATTGAGTATATTAAATAAAAAAAACTCGTTTCGGCCCAGATCACACGCTCATGGCAAAAAGCATCTGCTCAGACAAAAGGCATTGTCGACCCGTGTTCGACACCCCAGCTCACCCTCGAGTCCATCAATTCAGGCGGCGGAGCCAGCCGGACCGCCATCGCTCCGACTCCCACGTGGTAAAGACGCTTTAGTTCCCTTGCTTGGGAGAAATCCCGCCTTCTTCACGCGACTTGTCCAATCCGAGGGCACGTCGCCTCTCCGGCTAATCGTTGAGAGACACGGAAGCCTCGCAGCCAATCAGGCCGAAGTCTAGCTAGTTTTTTTTTTTTAAAGGAGCAGATGGAAGTTTATAAAAACGGGCCTTTCCGCTTCTTTGAGGAAGGTAAATAGCCAATAAGGGCTTAAGAGCCCACCTCCTGCGGAATAGATGTGGCCAATGAAGGGAAGGCGGCGGGACCTCACGTTTGGAACGTTGTCCAATCAGAAACATAAAAAGGTTTATAAACAGATTCTTGATGAATCCCCGCCTCGTCGAATCCAACAACCTATCAGAATTTGAACCTTGGCGGTCCGAGAAACTTTTGGACCAAATGAATTCCTTTTACTCTTCCGATGTTCATTGATAATTTTTTTCAGCACAGCATCTTTTAGGATGGATTATATTTATAGAGAGCCTGTTTTTTTTTCAATTTCTGATTGGTAGATATCATGGAAGCCATCCAAAGGCTTGTTCTGGTCTATACCTCCCATTATCCCCAGACATGGTGATAGGCATTGTAATCCAGCGATCTGGAGGTTCTAGAAACTAAAGAGGTTTGGAAAATATGCTTTAAATCTATTTCTTTTTTAACCTTAGCAACTTTAGCGTGACTGGAAAATTCTGGGAGTGGAGATTCAAACAAAGGACGTGGGGAATTCTGGGACTTGAAGTCCACAAATACTGGCTGGAGAATTCTGGGACTTGAAGTCCAGGCATCTGATAGTGGGTAACATCTGCTGTGAGGATTAGAGCACAATGCTGTAATACATGCTGAGTGGCCAAGCAATCAAATTTTGATCACGTGACCTGGCGGTCGTAAGTGCGAGGACTGGTCAGAAGTCACTTTTTCAGTGCTGATGTAATTTTGAACATTCGTTAAAGGGAAGGGGGCAAGTCAAGGATTTGCTGTATGCTAGAAGGGACTCAAGATGGCTGTTCTTACCTTACTCTACATAATTCAATCATCAGACTGCAAAATTGGCTATATGAAGACAGCTCATATTGTGTTAGATCAGCATTTCCCAAATGTGGCCCCTTTAAGACGTGTGGACTTCAACTCCCAGCTATACCAGATGGGGAATTCTGGGAACTGAAGTCCACTTGTCTTAGAGTGGTCAAGAGTGACAAACTGTTCTACAGTCAGAAAATTATGAAACTGGAGGTTCATCCTTCAACAGGAAGAACCACAAAAAAGCTTTTTTCATAATAATAACTTCCACTCAGCAATGTCTCCATCTAGGATCTCTCTGCAGGTACAGATAGTCCTGCACTTACAACAGTTTGTTTAGTGACTGTTCAAAGTTACCCTGGCACTTCCAGTGTGATTTATGTCCATTTTTGACACTGATGACAGTTGCTGCATCCCTATGGTCACATGATTTATAGTCAGGTGCTTTACTGGTTTGTAACTGGATGGGGAATTCTGGGAGTTGAAGTCTACACCTCTTAAAGGGCCCAAGTTTGAGAAATGTTGCTTTAATTAAATGAAACATCCAAAGATCACCTTGGAATTGCAAATCAAAAATCACCTGAAACTTTAATGCAATCGCAACCGACACAAATGATGCCCAGTTTTTAATCCAGGAGCCAAGTGAACAGTGGGATACAATCAAGATCATGTGAGGTACTAATACCACTCTAGAAAGCCTTAGTAAGGCCACACCTAGAGTTTTGCATCCAGTTTTGGTCACCACACTCTAAAAAAGATGTTGAGACTCTGGAAAGAGTGCAGAGAAGAACAACCAGGATGATTAGGGGACTGGAGGCTACAACGTATGAAGAACGGTTGCAGGAATGGGGTATGTCTAGTTTAATGAAAAGAAGGACTAGGGGAGACATGATAGCACTGTTCCAATACTTGAGAAGCTCCTACAAAGACGAGAGGATCAAAGCAACAAAAGACGAGAAACAGTGGATGGAAACTAACCAAGGAGAGAAGCAACATATGAAGAACAGTTACAGGAACTGGGCCTGGCTAGTCTAGTGAAGAGAAGGACCAGGGGAGACAGGATAGCAGTCTTCCAATATTTGAGGCGCTGCCACAGAGAGGAGGGGGACAAGCTATTTTCCAAAGCACCTGAAGGCCGGACAAGGAATAATGGATGGAAACTGATTGAGGAGAGATTCAACCTGGAAATAAGGAGAAATTTTCTGAGAGAACAATCAACCCGTGGAAGAGAAGTTGCCTTCAGAAATTGTGGGAGCTTCTTCCCTGGAAGCTTTCAAGAAGAGACTAGGCTGCCATCTTGTCAGAAATGGTGTAGGATCTCCCGCTTGGGCGGGGGGTTGGACTAGATGACCTACAAAGCCCCTTCCAATTTTTTTTATTCTGTTCTGTTCTGTTTTGAGCCAACCCCCTGAAGCACATCATCAAAAATAAAAATTTAGATGCGGGTAAAGGCAGGAATCCAGCTGAGAACGTATTGGGCAGCAGGGATTCCTTAGGGGTGGGGGGATGAGTGGGTGGCCAGCTGGATTCCCCAGGATCTGGCAATTGTCTTCTTTGGAACAATAGGCGAGTGAGGTCACCCCTCCCAGAAAGATGAGTAGAATAGAGAGACAATGGGATTCCTAGAGTGCTTCTTCTCAGCTCCCACCTTCCCTAGGAATCTGGCTCTCTATTGTTCCAAACATTAGCTTTGCAAACAAGAATTTTACTCTATTGTTGATCTTCCTGGCCGCTATGTGAGCAATCCCCCTGCAGCTCATTTGTGGCTGACTCAGCGTCATAACCCACTATGGGGATTCCTCGACTTACAACCATTCGTTTAGTGACTATTCGAAATGACAGCGGCATTGTAAAAAGGGATTTAAGACTGTTTTTTCACACTTAACGACCGTTTTAGCATTGCCACTGTCACCTGATCAGAATTTGGATGCTTGGCAACTGGCTCGTATTTACGATGGTTGCATAGCCTGGGGAGGGGGGGATCACATTATCCCCCTTTTGCAACCTACTGACAAAGCAAAGGCCATGGGGAAGCCAGTTTCACTTAACAACCGTGTGACTAACCGAAGAATTGCAGTGGTTCGCTTAACAGCGGTGGCGAGAAAGTTCGTAAAACGGGTAAAACTCACTCCACTGTCTTGTTTAGCAGTGGAGATTTGGGGCCCAGTGGTCATACGTTGAGGATTACCTACATAATTGTGACTATGGGCAGTCCTCAATTTACAAGTGATCGCTTAGTGTCCATTAGATGTTCTGACATACCCCTCTCCGAAAAAAGGACTTAGCCCCTGGATTCAAAGTTTCACTCTCTGCCATTGTCACTCCAATAGTAATGTGACTCTTTTGGGGACCACGTGGTAAGGAGAGGCAGGACACAGCAGTTCAGGTTAAAACTCTTTATTTCAGCTCTACAGCAAAAAGCTGCTCAGCTGCGGCAGGCGCCAGCTTTTAAAGCCGGCGCTGGCCAAAGCTTCAGCCACTGACAGGACTTCTATTTTCCTGCCGGTGGCTGAACTAATGAGTGGAGTCTGCTATCAGACTCCACTCATTCTCTCAGGACATACAGAACACCCCTCCCCTCTTGGTTCGTGCTGACCAATCTGGTCTCGCCTACTGGACGTAATCACGTAAGTAGGCGGGGCTTTTATGGCTGTGACCGGACCTGCGCACCTCACTTGTTCCTGGGGCAGTGGCCTGATCGGATGGGTCCGCCACTGCTCCGGTCCCCACCTGCGGAACACTCTGGAACTCTGCTTGTGGCACAGCCGGGACCATCAAGCCGGAGGCCTCAGATGCACACTGTGGGACTTCTTCATTTGGTAGGAACCGATGGTTTATTCTTATGGGGTTTGGCGTCTGTTCCACTGTTTGCTCCATTGCAGGTGTTGCGTGTCGGGTGCTAGGCCGGTTGTTTGAATATGGGACCCGGCCCCGTAGTTGGTCTATGTGGCGTTCCCAGATCTTTCCTTCTGTTGTCTCCACTCGGTAGGACTTGGGTCCCGTAATTTCAGTCACTTTAGCCGGGACCCAAGTAGGCCCACCTGTGTAGCTATGGGCGTAGACTGGGTCCCCTGCAGCAAACTGCCTGCATCTTTCCATTGAATCCGGGGGTGTCTCGGGGCTGTAGTTCGGATGGACTCGGTCAAGCATAGTCCTCAGTCTGCAGCCCATCAGCAGCTCTGCTGGACTGTGGTGTGTTGTTGTGTGTGGTATTGTGTGTTGGGCCAATAGCATGCGGTCCACCTTTTCCTGCCAGTCCCCGTGGTCCATCCTCCGTAGAGTGTCCTTAGTGGATCGGACCATGATTTCCGCTTGCCTTCGTGCATTAGGTGGCGGAGGAGGCTGACAGTACGTGACGGATTCCCAGTCCAGCCAGGAACCCCTCGAATTGTTGGGACATGGTGGGGTCCGCAGTGTCTGAGACCAAGACGTCCGGCAGGCCATGGGTCGAGAAGATCCTTCAGAGCATCCTTATAGTCGCCTCCATAGTAGTTGACTTCATTATGACTACTTCCAACCACTTGGAGTATGCACGTATTGTCCATGGAAGGGTCTCACAAAGTCAATGTGTACCCTGGCCCAGGGTGCTGTCGGTATTTCCCATTTTCTGGGTTTGGCTGCCGGTGGCACCAGTCTGGTTTCCTGGCAGGGTGTGCAGGTGGCGACCCAGGTTTCTATGTCCTTGTCAAGGCCTGGCCACCAGACATAGCTTCTCGCTAGGGCCTTCATCTTAACTATCCCTGGGTGGCCCTCATGCAGCAGTTGTAATATTTTGTTCCTTAGTGGGGGGGATTACTACCCGGTCTCCCCACAGTAAACAGTCTTTTTGCATTGACAGTTCCGCCTGTCTATTCTTGTACAGTTGGTATTCCTCCCCTGCTGCTGTCCCTGGCCATCCCTCCATACCCAGTTCGAAATCCGCGCCATGACTCTGTCTTGGCCCCTAAGTCTCACGATTTCGGATGACATCATCAGTCAGGGCATTATGCTTTCCACGAGCAGTACTGACATGGATGGCAATGGGTCTTCGGCTGGGTCTGGAAGGGGGCAGCGGCTAAGTCCGTCGGCGTGTGCGATTTCTTTCCCCGGCTTATGAATCAGGCGGTAACAGTATGCAGTCAGGAAAACTGTCCATCTTAGCATCCTCGGCGACAGTATATTCGGTGTGGGTTTGTCGCCCACAAGGATGCCAAGCAGGGGTTTATGGTCCGTAATCAAGTTGAAATGCCTTCCATATAGGTATTCGTGGAAGCACTTGTCCCCTGTGACTGCTGCCAACGCCTCTTTATCTATCTGGCTATAGTTCCACTGTGTCTTGGATAGGGTATTGGAGAAATATGCAATTGGGGCTTCTGTTCTGTTGGGTAGCCTGTGGCTGAGGACTGCACCGATGCTGTAGGGGGATGTGTCGCATGTCAGGGTCAGAGGTAGCGTCTCACTATATTGGATGAGCACGCTGCTTGAAGTCAGGATGTTTTTGATCTTCTGAAATGCGTTGGCCTCGTGTTTCCCCCAACTCCAAAGGGGCATCTTATCCAACAGTCTGTGGAGCGGTTCCGCAATGGTCGCCTTCTGCGGTAGGAAAACATTGTAAAAATTAAGCAGGCCCAGGAATGCTTGTAGCTCTGCCTTATTTTCTGTGGTGTGGGCTTCCTGGATGGCCTTTAGTTTTCTGGTTGTGGGTCAGATGCCCACGGCATCTATTAGGACCCCCCAAAATTCTACTTGCGGCACGGCTATGTGGCACTTGCTTCTTTTTAGTTTAAGCCCCGCTTCCTGGAACCGGGCCAGGACTGTCCTCAACCGCTCCATTAGTTGGCCTATTGATGACATCGTCGAAGGCACCACACCTGGTATGTTGTGTAATAGTCGTTCCATGATGCTTTGGAACAGGCTGGGTGCTGTGCTGTCTCCGAACTGGAGCCTCTTGTACTTGAACGCCCGCCCAGTGTGTGACTATGGTCTGCACCTCTGTGGTCTCCTCATCGATGGGTAGTTGCTGGTAGGCCTGGGCCAGGTCTAACTTGATGAAAATAGTCCCCCGGCCCATGGAGTGTAAGAGGTGCTGTACTACGGGCACTGGGTAGATGCTTTGGTGTAGTGCCCTGTTTAATGTGGTCTTGTAATCAGCACAGATGCGAACTGACCCGTCTGGCTTTATAGGGGTGACGATTGGAGTGTCCCACTTGGCGTGGTCTACCGATTCTAGGACCCCTTGGCTTATCAGTTTGTCCAGTTGCTCTTCCACCTTTGGGCGGAGATCAAACGGAACGCGGTGTGGTTTTAGGCGGATTGGCGCGATGTTTGGGTCTAAGCTGAAGGAGATGGGGGTCCCCTTATACTTGCCCAAGGAGTCATCGAACACGTCGCTGAATTCCTTCTTCAGGTCCGCCATGTTTGCAGCCGGCCTGGGGGGGGTTGGTTTCTGTCACATGGACTCCGGTGACTCCTATCTGCAACAGCTGGAACCATTCTCTTTGAAGCAGGCTGGGAAAGTTCTGGTTGTCCATATAAGGACATACAGAACAGTGACCACAGGTAGTCCTCAACTTACAACCATTTGTTTAGTGACCATCCAAAGTTAGAACCTTTGCATTCAATTCCATTCCATATTTTCTGTTCTGTTCTATATTCTACTTTGTTCTATATTCAATTCTCTCTATTCTACATTCTATTCTATATTCTATTCTATTCTATATTCTATTCTATTCTATATTCTATTCTGTTCTATTATTTTCTATTCTATTCATTCTATTCTATTGCTATTCTATTCTTTCCTTATTCTATTCTTTCCCTATTCTCTTCTCTTCTCTTCTCTTCTTTCCCTATTCTCTTCTGTTCTGTTCCATTCTATTCTATTCTATCCCTATTCTGTCTTTCCCTATTCTATTCTTTCCCTCTTCTCTTCTCTTCTCTTCTCTTCTTTCCGTATTCTGTTCTGTTCTGTTCCGGTCCATTCGATTCCATTCCAAACAACCCCACCACTTCATGATTTTTTTAAAAGAAGAGATTGGACAGCCATTTGCCTAAAATGGCGTAGCGTAGGGGGTTGAATTAGAAGACCTCCAAGGTCTCTTCCAATCCCTATTATTCCGTTACTTCTCTTACAATGAATTTCCCAGTCCCTGTTTACCATCAAGGGCCACCCGTATTTCATCCACGCTATTAATATTTGGGCTGTTTCTCGTGCAGATGGGCTTTGTGATGACCACTCAGTGTCTGGGGCGATGTGTTTGCAGAGAAATGTCGCATCTACCTCCAGGAAACCCGTAGCCATAAATCAGGGGGTCGTTTCCAAACTCGGCTGTTTACCAACAATGCTCAGCCTGGGTACTTGGACTCGGTAACAATAGCTGGAGCATGCCAGGGGAGGCAGCCAGAAAGCGCCTGGCATCCCTTTGTCTTATTCAAAGTTTCCTCTTTCTAATCCGAGAACTCCAATTTTCACCTGCCTATTGTTGTAAAAATCCAGGGCAGCTGGCCAGCAGATTCCTTCTCCTTCAAGTTGGGACTCTTTCTTTCTTTCTTTCTTTCTTTCTTTCTTTCTTTCTTTCTTTCTTTCTTTCTTTTCCTCTTCTTTTTAATAGAGTCTGTGCCAATGACGTGCCCAGCTGGACTTCAATGCTATGTAACTTATTGCAGATAATCCTCGACTTACAATGATTCACTTAGTGACCAAAGTTACAATGAATGAATTAATGAATTCTTTATTGGCCAAGTGTGATTAGACACAGAAGGAATTTGTCTTGGTGCATATGCTCTCAGTGTGCATAAAAAGAAAAGATACATTCGTCAAGAGTCAAGAAGCATCAGGTACAACACTTAATGATAGTCATAGGGTACAATAAGCAATCAAATCATACTAGGAAACAGTCAATATAAATCGTAAGGATACAAATGACAAAGTTACAGTCATACACTCACAAGTGGGAGGGGTGGGTGATAAAGAGTGATGAGAACATTAATAGTATTAGTGCAATAGTAAAAAGTTGGACAGTGTTGAGGGAATTATTTGTTTAGCAGAGGGATGGCGTTCAGGAAAAAACTCTCCTTGTGTCTAGTTGTTCTGGTGTGCAGTGCTCTATAGCGTCATTTTGAGGGAAGGAATTGAAACAGTTTATGTCCGGGATGTGAGGGGTCTGTAGATATTTTCACAGCCCTCTTTTGGACTCATGCAGTATACAGGTCCTCAGTGGAAGGCAGGTTGGTAGTAATTGTTTTTTCTGCAGTCCTAATTATCCTCTGAAGTCTGTGTCTGTCCTGTTGGGTTGCAGAACCAAACCAGACAGTTATAGAGGTGCAGATGACAGGCTCAATAATTCCTCTGTTCCTACAACAGGACTGACGGAAGCGTAACCAAATGAGGAATATTCCAGGGAAAAGAACTGGACCAAGACAGGAGGGTTGCAGAAATCCAAACTCAAAAAATAAGGAGGATTTTCCTGTCTCAGAAAACTGTTAAATCAGAGAGCAGTCTTTCCCCAGTAACCATGGGGCTATATCATGGCAGATTTTGAACCAAATTTGGAATATCTGGATGCTCGGAAGATTATTGGGAACAGAGTTGGACTAGAGGACCTCTAAGGTCCCTCCCAACTCTATGGTTCCAGGAATGTGATATGGGGCACTTCCTGTTTTGGGAAGAGGATTGGATCTCTAAGGTCCCTCCCAATTCTATGGTTCTAGGAATGTGAGCAGTGGGCACTTCCTGCCTTGGGAAGAGGGTTAGACTTCTAAGGCGTCCAAGATCCTTTCCAACTCTATGGTTTTAGGAGTGCAAGCAGTGGGCACTTCCTGTCTTGGGAAGAGGGTTGGACTAGAGCATCTCTAAGGTCCCTCTCAACTCTATGGTTCTAGTAATATGAGCAATGGACACTTCCCACTCCAACTCTATAGTTCTGGGAATGTGAGTAGTGGGCACTTCCTGCATTGAGCAGAGAGTTGGATTATAGGACCCCCAATGTCCCTCCTGTTTCTATGGTTCCAGGAATGTGGCACTTCCTTCATTGGGAAGAAGGTTGGACTAGAGGACCTCTCAGGTCCCTCTCAACTCTATGGTTGTAGGAATGTGGGCACTTGTCACCCCAACTCTGTGGTTCTGGAAATGTGAAGAGTGGGCACTTCCTACCTTGGGAAGAGGGTTGGATTAGAGGACCTCTAAGATCCCTCCTGTCTCTATGGTTGTAGGAATGTGAGCAGTGGGCAATTCCTGACGTCTAGCACAGCCTTGGAGGGGGGGTATGTCAGTCAATTAGCAGGAGTGAGTAGCTACAATAGCAAAGAAACAACCCCATGTTTAAAATGATTATTTTTTCCTCCTTCAAATGACCTTTTAAAAAAAAAATTACATTTATATGCCGCCCTTCTCCGAAGACTCAGGACGGCTTACAATTTCTGGGATACAACCCAGTGTGCACAGCAATAGCCTTCATTCCATTGTATCTGCCTGCTTATTACTAAGCGGCATTTTTACAAAGTCAGCTTATTGCCCCCAACAATCTTGGGTCCTCAATTTACCTACCCCGAGAGGATGCAAGGCTGAGTCAACCTTGACCTTGCAGTTCACACAACCACCTGTCTCCTTATGTTGCTGCAGGGAATCCACCAACCACTCAAACATCCTTGCTTTTCCAGTATACAGGACATCCTCAAGTTACAACCACAATTGAGCCCAACATTTACATTGTTAAGAGAGAATTTGTCAATTTTGCCCCATTTTACGACCTTCCTTGCCGCAGTTGTTACGTGAATCGCTGCAGTCGATAAAGTTAGTAACGCGGTTCTTAAGGGAATCTGGCTTCCCCCATTGACTTGGCTTGTCAGAAGGTTGCAAAAGGGGATCACATGACCCCAGGATGCTGCAACGGTCGTAAGTATGAACCAATTGCCAACATCTGAATTTTGATCACGTGACCCTGGGGAATACTGCAAAGGTTGTAGCTGTGAAAAACGGTCATAACATAAATCACTTTTTTCAGCGCTGTTGTAACTTTGAACGGTCACTAAATGAAATGTTGTATATTGAGGACTACCTGTATTTCCTGTTTTGCACGACTCAGGATCTGGGTCAGCTGGCTTTGGGGGGTCACTGGTAGGCATTTTCCAACAACCCTCCCCCCCCCATCCTCCCCCCAGTCCCTGAAAGGTCTCAAATTCTAAATCCAAGTGAGCAAAACGGGGCTGCCTCTCCCTCTGCAGCCCAACAGAGAACAACGGATCGATTTCCATCTCTCCCCACTGCCCCCTGGAGCATACCTGTGGTTTTGCAGCCTTAAATCTATATTTGGCACGTATGTTCCTCTTGGCTTCCAGGTGCTCACTAAGAAAGGATTTTTCCAAATGACCATCAGAGCATTTAGAATATTTCCTATATTATTATTATTATTATTAACATGCTCTGATGCTAAGGAGTTCTACTCCCCCTCCCCACCTGAAAAGAAATCTCTTCCAAATGCAAAACACAAGCAGAGGGGAGGAGTTTCAGTTTCACAGCACCAAGCAGCTTTAGTACAGAACAGTTGAGCTAAGCCACGCCCAGGCTCCTTGCTGTCTCCTTGCTAACACAGCAAATACTGCTTCAGTTTCCAAACAGCCCTCAACTCTCTCACACACTAGGACAGAACGCTAGCCAGATGAATACCGATGGATGCTGGTAGGCAGAGGCAGAATTCCCCTCTTATTTTCCTCCCCAAAAACTAAGCCCTATCCCATAGTTTCGTAGCAAAGCATGGGTATTGAGCTATCTATTCTATGACATCTTTTGGCTCGTGGTTTCCCAGTTCTTTGAAAAAGGATTTTTTTCCCCTTCCACATTTGGATTCACTGATCAACTGTGTTATTATTTTTATTTCTTTTATTGAGGACGTGGATATTGCTGGGTTTGCACATGGTGACTCAAGGCAGCTTGCAAGACTATAAAAATCTCATATACAAAAAAAAAACCCCAATGGCGCGAATAAAAGAGAGAATCATATAATAAATGAATAGCGCTCCTCACTTAACAACCGCTTCACAACCATGGCCACGGGAAAGTCCTAAAATGGGACGAAAACTCCCCTGACAAATTTCTCAAAACCCTGGGCTCACTCGTGGTCGTAAGTCGAGGACAAGCTGCATCCCCCGCGTCTTTCCGTTCTCCCCTGCTCTTTGTCTTCCTTCATCCCTTCTTTTGGAGCCTCGCCCTTCCTCGCCTGTCATGACACGGCCCTTGTCCCCGGTGGCATTTCCCACCCCAAATGTCAGCTTCTCCCTTCACCCTGCCCCCTAGCCCCCCCAGCCACCCGCCTGGCCTGTGTCATCCGATCCAGCCTTGACGTATTTGTCATCCTGGCCCGAACAAAAGGCAAAAATGCAGAAGAAGAACAGGCGACCTTGTCTGCCGACTCCGGTCCTTATATAGCAACAGTGCCTCTACACAAAGACGTCTTATTTTAGCCACAATGGGCTGACCGGCTCTTATGGAGTGCCTGGAATAGACCCCTGGTGTCCGGACGCCTGCTTGACGTCGGTCAAGCAGCGAATTCAGTTTTGCAAAGGGGGAAAAAATAATAATAATTGATTTTTTGTGGTCCCAAAGGTGCTTTTCCCAAGAGGCAACCGGACCTTTTTGGAAGGCGCCGCTGCTCCTCCAAGAACCTTCTTTGGTTCTGATTTGGATGGAGGGGAACGGAAGGATTTAATACTCCTTGCAGAACTAAATCCTTCCCTTCTTCACCTTCAGTCAAAGCTGGAAAAGCTTCTTCTTTTTTAAAAAAAAAAAATTAAATACCATCTTCAGTGTACAATTTATGGCTATGAAAATAAACGCAAACACACATCCCTCACGCCCCACACTTTGAATTGAAAACCCCTGATATCGCATTAATATTGCACTATACAGTGGAATTCAATAGTTACTGCCCTGGGACAGAAGCTGTTTTTCAGTCTATGTTTTTCTCCCAACCATTCGTAAAATAGATTCCACGTTTGATAGTATTCTACATCTTCTTTCTGTTTAATTTTCAAGGTCAAATCTATCCATTTCTGCACAATTTACTATCTTCCTGACCATCTCTTTATCTCGTGGTATATCTTCATTTTTCCAGTATTGTGTGAATACAATCCTTGCTGCTGTTAAGGCGTGTAATATTAAATACATACTTTTCTTATTGTTGTTTTTTTTTCCTGACATCATACCTAATAAAAACAATTCAGAGCTGAAGAAGTTTCTTGGATGAAACTTTCTTTCTTCAAAAGAAAAACCAGAAAGTCCAGTTGCCTTTTGAAAAAAAGCACCTTTGGGACAACCATGACCATTAAGAATCTCCATAAGCATTTGACTTTTGGGGGTTAAATAAAGCTTTTGAGCATTTATTGCTGAGCACACTGAGTTTTATGCCAAAAATTGTAAGCCGCCCTGAGTCTTCGGAGAAGGGCGGGATATAAATATGAATAAAAAAATTTTTAAAAAAAATTGAAAGGGGAAAAACAGAGAGTTTTCTCCTTTGGGGACCCACTGAGAAGTGATTTGGGGTTCAGGAATTTCTCAGATAAGAATAGTTTTTCAATGTCTTATGTGCTCACCCTGAAGAGAAAATTAGAGAGGATCAAAATGCTATCTGTCAGAAATGGTGTAGGCTCTCCTGCTTGGATGGAGGGTTGGACTAGATGACCTACAAGGTCCCTTCCAACTCTGTTAATCTAAAGGATCCATAGGAGATTTTGTCAGAACAAAACCTTGATCCAGAACATGCAAAGCTCAATGCAGAAGAGGGATTCTCCCCTCCCCTGGCTATTAATTCTAACTTTAATAATAATTATTTTTATTATTATTAATTTTAATTTAATTTATTTAATTTACATTTAGTTTAAAATTTATTTTTAAAAAATTCTATTAATTTTAGCATTATGAATTCCATGCAAACACTGAGAGGAGACAATTTTGCCCCTGCTTTACTCCTTTTGAAAAAACTTAAGATGAGAGAAAATACAGGTAGGCCTTGACTTACGACCACAATCAAGCCCAACATTTCTGTTGCTAAGACAGAAAGTCCTTAAGGGAGTGTTGCCCCATTTTACAGCCATTCTTTTCCCCGGTTGTTAAATGAATCACTGCAGTTGTTAAGTTAGGCACACAGTTGTTAAGCGAAATCTGGCTTCCCCATTGACTTCGTTTGACAGAAGGTTGCAAAAGGTGACCCCAGGATGCGTCAACAGTCGTAACTATGAAGCAGTTGCCAAGCGTTTAAATTTGGATTACGTGACCACGGGGATGCTGCGATGGTCATAAGTGTGAAAAACAGTCCTGTCACTTTTTTTCCAGTGCCCTTGTAACCTTGATCAGTCACTAAATGAACTGTTGCAAGTAACTGTTGCTAATGCTGACCTCATCCAAACGGAGAGGAAGCCATTTTGTCTAAGCTTTACTCATTTTGCAAAAATAAAAAATAAATAAATGAGGGAAAATAAATGTTCACTTCTGTTAATTGCTGATTTGTTGCCCGACCGAGTCTTCTTTTAAATTTCCCAGTTCACCTCATACCTCACAGATCGCCTTGTGGTCTCCCATCCAAACGAAATCTCAGTTTGCTTAGCCCAGCCTGGAAGAGAAGAACTTCAGGGTATTCTCCCCACTCACAACCACGATTGAGAGCAGAATTCCTGTAGCTCCACAAATCGACTGTCGAACGCCTCAAACCTGATTTTTACGACCTTGTTACCCGTTAAGTCAATCATTGAAGTTGTTAAGTGAATCACACCGTTGTTAAGAGCATCCAGCTTTCCCCCATGGGCTTTGTTTGTTGGAAGCTCTCTGGGAAAGTCACATGTGGTGATCACATAACCCTGGGGTGCACCCACATTTTAATCCCCTGACTCTGGGGATAATAACAGAAGAACATAGCTGGAAGGGACCACAGAGGTCCTCTAGTCCAACCCCCTGCTCAAACAGGAGACTGTGTATCAATTCAGTACAAATGGCTGTCCAGTCTCTTTGTAAAAACCTCCAGTGATGGAGCACGCACAAATTCTGAAGGAAGCTGTGAAAGTCATAAGGGTGGGTCACTTTTTTCAGTGCTGGTGTAACTTTGATCGCGAAATGAATGGTTGTAAGTCGAGGATTTCCTGTGTGTGTGCGTGCGTGTGTGTTTGTGTCGTCATCATCATCATCATCATCATCATCAACAACATCTCCTTTTAATGACCCCATAATCCCTTGCGGGGTGGAGTCTGGGCAACTGAATGGAGGTGTTTACTGGCTGGATGCCCTTCCTGTCACCAGTGCAGAGTTTTGTCCAGGAGATATATTCTCATTGTGCCCATAGAGAGAAATATCTGCCTCTACCTAGAATCGAACTCACAGTCTCCTGAGTCTCTCTCC
>SOZL01001588.1:16250-42363 GCA_009733165.1 Naja naja | reverse complement strand
ACATAGCCAGAGTCTGCAAATCATCAGAACCCCACCAACTAGGAAGAAATTTCCTGATAGAGACTTTAAGCCCAACAATTTCCTCAAAAAAAATGGGGCTGAAATTTAAAAGCAAATGGCAAGAATGAAACTCACCAAACAATCACTATTGGTCATTCTTCCCCTTTAAAAACGCAGAAAAGTACATGTGAAGGTGTTTATTGAAGGAAGGCCTTGCCAAATGGAAGTGGACTCAGGCTCTTATTTATCCATGGTATCATGGGACACCATCAGACTCTTTCCCAAAATTCAGAAAAAGCATTTCAAGAAGCAGAGCACTGACTCTCAAAGACTACCTACCAGTCAAGATTCCAGTGTTGGGCGAGAGATTTCAAGCGTGCAGTTTAAAGGCCACACCAAGCGTTTGCTGACCATCGTGGGATCATGGATCGGTTTGTGGGACTTGAGTGGTTCAAGCCACTTGGCATTGAGTGACTGGCATCCATCCGTGATGAGCAGTTCTGACTGGGAAGAGTCCTTGAAGTCTGAGTTTCCAGAGGTCTTCAGCGAAGGACTTCAGCGAAGGACTGGGCAAGTATATGGGGACCCCTATTGCTTTCAGCCTAGACCCCAAGGTGCCCCAATTCGTTTAAAGCCCAGGAGGGTCCCATTTGCTTTAAAAGAAAAAATTGATGCACAATTAGATAAACTCATTGCTCAAGGGGTTTTAGAGCCTACTGACCACTCCAGATGGGAAACACCCATAGTCACACCAGTCAAGGCTGATGGGTCAGTGAGAATCTGTGGTGACTACAAGGGGACACTGAACCATGGCTGCAGCAGGCATATCCTGTACCAGTTGTGCATCATCTGCTCCATTCCCTTGGCAAGGGTACAGTATTTGCTAAACTGGACTTAGCTTAGGCATATCAACAATTAACAGTTGATGATGCCACTGCAGAGCACAAACAATTGTGACCCATAGAGGTGCCTTCAAATGTAAAGACTACAATTTGGTAAGCGTGGCACCTGGCATTTTCAGAGCCTTATGGAAAGAATGTTGCAAGGACTGCCGGGTAGTGCCTTATTTTGATGATGTGTTAATCTCTGCTGAAAATGACACTCAACTTCAAGAAAGACTCAGAGAAGTCCTTACCAGATTCAGAGCGGGGTTAAAAGTCAAGGAAGACAAATGTACACTCAAAACAGACAGAGTTGAGTTCCTGGGGTATATGATTGACAAGCAGGGCATCCATCCTACTGATGCCAAGGTTAAAGCAATCAATGAAGCCCCTAAACCTCGATGCAAGGCAGATTTGCAAGCCTTCCTTGGACTTATTAACTTTTACCACATGTTTCTACCTCACAAAGCATCCATTGCTGAGCCCTTACATCGTTACTTGATAAGAATGCTGTTTGGATCTGGGGCGGAAGGAACAGTCAGCATTTAACAGTATTAAGAGACTAATCACTTCTGATGCTGTGTTGATTCAATTCTCTGAGAATTTACCTGTTGTTCTAACTTGTGATGCATCCCTTTTGGAGTGGGGGTTTTGAGTCACAGGCTTCCCAGTGGACGGGAGGCCCCAATTGCATTTACTCTCATGCGCTGTCCAAAGCAGAGAGGAATATAGCCAATTGGACAAGGAGGCTTTTAGCAGTTGTTGCAGCTGTTAAGAAATTTCATGAATATCTGTATGGCAGGTCATTCACCATTGTTACAGATCACAAACCTTTACTTGGCATTGTGGCAGGAGACAAACCTACACCTAACATCCTGTCACCAAGAATGCTGAGGTGGACTGAATTTCTTGCAGCCTATTCCTACAAACTGATTCACAGGCCAGGCAAGGACATTGGACATGCTGATGCACTGAGTCATTGCCCACTGCCTTGCCACAAAGAGGACTTTGAACTTGAAACTCACACCTTTTCCTGGAGACCGTTGCTAAGCTTCCAGTCCATGCTGCTGAGATTGCCAAAGAAACTGCAAAGGATGCTGTGTTGGCACCTATTATGGGCTGGATTAAGAAAGGTTGGCCTCTCAAGATCTACCTCACCTTGCCCAACCTTTTAAGTCCAGGCAAACTGAATTATCTGTATTAAGAGGATGTATTTTGTGGGGTAACAGGGTGGTTATTCCTGCAAAACTGCAAAGGGAGGTTTTGGAAATGTTACATGAGGGTCATCCGGGGATTGTAAGGATGAAAGGTTTGGCCAGGAGTTATGTATGGTGGCCAGGTATTGACAAAATGGTTGAAAACTGGGTAGCATCTTGTCCCAATTGCCAGGTAGTCAGACCTGCCTCACCTCACGCCCCCACAGGAATGGGAATGTCCTAGGGGCCATGGTCTAGAATTCACATTGATTTTGCAGGCCCTACAAGAGGGCACACTTTTCTAGTTATAGTAGATGCATATTCCAAATGGCTAGAGGTAATTTCCATGACATCCACTACAACTGAGGCTGTCATCAAGCAGCTTAGAAAATTATTTGTCACCCATGGGTTACCAGATGTCCTTGTTTCTGACAATGGCCCTCAATTCACATCTAACATTTTTGAATCCTTTCTAGCCAACAGGGTATCAGACATGCCCTCACTGCCCCTGGGAACCCTTCGCCAACGGCCGGCTGAACGCATGGTACGCTTTACCAAAGAAAAGCTTCAGCAGCTGGGTCCTGGGGACATCACTGAGAAGCTTGAAAAGCTTCTTAGTGTTCAACACATCACTCCTAGCCCTTCAACTAACTTGTCCCCAGCAGAGTTGTTGATGGGCAGGAAACTTAGGTCTTCCCTTGACCGCCTTCATCCCACTTACGCACCCAACGCACCACTGGATTCCACTTCCAAAGTTCGTTCTTTTAGTGTGGGAGATTCTGTCTATGCTAGGAACCTTATAGGTGAACCTTTGTGGATTCCTGCTGAAATAACTCACATCACTGGCCCTCGTTCTTACAGGGTTCAAACAGAGGATGGCCTCCTCTGGAGCAGGCACATTGACCAACTTAGATCCGGGTCACTCAGGACCATCGGCCCTGTCTTCCTCTAGGTCCCTCATCTGATGTTTCTTCTAGGGGGGAAGGGGGGGAACAGGAGGAAAACCAGCAAACAGAAATCAACCCCAGGTGTAACGAGCCATTGCGACAGGAACCATCCCGAACCCTGTCACAATGCCAAAATCCACCATCTGAAGTGGAAGATTGCACATCACTGCCTGACTTGGGTGCTGACATTGGAATGGAGATGGGTTGGGAGGAGAGACCAGATTCTAACAGTCTATCAGGGTCTTCTTTCTCAGGAAGTCCTAACAGGGAAATGTCAGCAGACACATTTCCCCTCTCACTGGGTGAGAACGTTAAAACTTCTGAACCACGAAGGTCTCAACGTACACGCAAGAGCCCCACCTATTTAAAGGAATACATTAGATAGGTTGGGGTTTGGTATGGACTGAACTTAGTGGGGAGGGGTGTTATGTATGTAGGTTTGAATGTTATTGGTTTATTTGAACTGTTCTTGTAAAATGTCAAATGGTATTGGTTTGAATAGTGCGGGAAGAATCCCTGCACTCCCATTGGCTGGCAGCTACGGCTGCAGGCTATAAGAAGCAGCCGTAGCCAAGCCAGAACGGGTCCATTCGAGCTGTAGTCACTAATAAAGCCTTTTGCTGGAACTCCTCGCGTCTGACTCTTCATGCAAACTTAACACTTTTTATTCCCTTTTTTATATATGGGGACAACTATTGCCATCTTCCACCCATCTGGTATATGGCAGGTGTTATTTATGTGTGTAAAAAGACCTGCTAATACAGGGCCCCACCAGTTGGGAAATTTCTTAAATAATTCTGCTGGTAAAAATCCTCTCCTGGGGCTTTATTGCTCTTTAAGCTTTTAATAATGGACTGTATCTCCTTTTCTGAAACTGGTGGCCAGGGAGAGGGAGTTCTAGGGTTTATTAAATCACTGTTTAAAAATAATTTCTTTACCGGTTCGATGGGGGCAAACAAGCCCTGATACTAATTCTCCCAGTCCTCAGCAGAGATTGGTATGTCAAACGCAAATCTCCATTCCTTCAGGATACCTGCTACAGAGTGCCAAAATAATACTGAGTTATGACTTCTGGCAGTCAACTCAAGTTCTGACCAGATTGAAATGGCAAAACTTTTTTTCTTTAATGTTATAGTTTTTTTATATTCCCTTCTCGTGTGCAGCATCTTAGCTTGTATATGGGTAGTAGGATTCTTCTGGGCAAGCCTCATGGCTGCCTTCAATTTCTTTTTCAGTCGCTGGCAATCAGGATCAAACCAGCAAGGTCTACCCGCTTGGGTTCTTTTTGTAGCAGGTTTAGTTGTTAGATGTTTCTTCAGTATGTTACAAAGATTGGAGAATGCATTGAAGGCTGACATCCAGTCAGTAGTAGATGACTGGATTGTTCTAGCCCACTTAGTAGCATTCTCTGTTTTAAGGCATTCTAATATAGCCTTGGTATCAACCTTGGCCCAAATTAACCTTTTATTTTGAGTCACCTCTACCTTTTTGGTGAGCCATCTATCAGCCATGTTATATGGTCTTAATTTAAGTCTGAGTGACCTCGCAATGTCACACTTACAGGCTGATGGTCGCTATTGTCGCTAAGGTGTACTGTGACTTCCGAAAAGAGATCAGCCTTATCTCTTGACACACAAAAGAGATCCAGTACACTACTTGAATTGGTTGAGTGGTATGTATAAGGGTATGTACAATTCTTGTCCTTACCTCCCAAAATTTGGAGGTTACCCTTAAAAATTAAGGAGACTAGGAGCAGGCCAGCGGCATTACTTTTACAGTCTCTCGAGAGCCACTGAGGATGGTTTTCAATGAACTCCCCTGGGATTCCCTTCTTCTGGGCAAGCTCATACAGAGAGGGACTCAGGTCTAGCGTTCAGATCTCCTAATAAAACCACTATGGACTGAGGGTACAGTATTGCTATATCTTCTAGAATAACTTCCAAGCCCATCCAATAATTGGAATTATAGTGCTGGGATGTGCTTGGAGGAATATACACATTTACCAATATTAACTCAAACTGGTCATATTCAAATTTGACAGCTGTAGGCATTATACGTGCCAGAATGCTCTTGTCTTGGATTGCAAACCTCAGATAAGGAGTATTTCGTGCATACACAATGCCGCTGGAAGATGAAGGAGGTTGCTTTAGAAAAACAAGATAAGGGCTGAGCATACAGAGGAACTGGAACATAGGTTAATCCTTAAATAAAGAATAGATGAAAGCTGCTGAAAGTGGCGCCTGAGAACAGGGACACTCTTACTTCATCCGGCAAGGATTTAGTGCACTCTCAACCTTCTGAAGGTTTCTGTAAGTATGGGGTCTTCGCTTTCTGAGGAACAAAGAAAGCATGTGGATTAATTGGGATACCTTTTGAAAAAGAATCATAATGAAGTTTCTCAGCGCAGTCTCATATGGCTGGTCCAGGAGATTGCTGCACAATGTTTGTGGTATCCAGAGAAGGGCTCTTTAAAATTGGCAGATTGGGAAAAAATTGGCAGAACTCTGCATACTGAGCCACGAGCCAGTGTGGAAGTTTTGCATGTATGGCACTTGTGTCGGCATGTGATAGAGAAATTTGACACCACTGCAATTTCATTACTCACGCCTCCCTCTCCATGCTGTACTGCTCCTATAGTCTGCCCTCTGTCTTCTTCTGAATCTATGACTATTGCTCCCTCTGCTCCTGTGGATACGGGTCAACATTCTCACGATCCCCCTGTTCAATCTTCCTTTCAAAAAATGGTAGAGACATGTAAAAGGGATGCTTCGGTGATGGGTTCGGAATTAGTGGAGTTATTGTCTGTATGTCCTGTGCAATATCATCAGGGACAGGGACAACAGCTAGGTCAGTAAATAGCCAAATGGGAAGGTTTGCCATATCAAATTTTAAGAGAATTAAAAAAGGCTATTACAGATTATGGCATTAGTAGTAATTTCACTAGGGGGCTGCTTGAAGGTATCAAGAATGGATATACTGTGATTCCGGAGAATTGGAAACAAGTCTTCCGCATGATCTTAACTTCAATGCAATATGTAGTATGGGAAAGTGAGTACATGATGTAGTGAGCACGTTCAAGATTTTGCTTCAAAAACAATTAAGAGATGAACCAGGACCTTATCATTTGAGGAAGATCCAAAACTTGATTTCTGTTATGTTGTTTACTTGGAACTATTTAATTGTCTCAGATTCCTTTACAGAACCACCAGTTAATTTACATTTTCGTGCAGAGGCACCATTGGAAAAGCCTTGGGTTAAATACCGTCAAACTCCAGATCCCGAGTGGAAGGCTCCAGCTCGGTTAATTACTTGGGGTCGTGGCTACGCTGCAGTAGAAGCTCCGCATAATCGGCAAGCTATCTGGATACCTGCATGTTGCATTTGACCTTATCATGGCGTGGCACCAGGGTCTGCACAATCCGATCCCCAATTTCAATCTGCACCTGACAACGGAGGTGTACCTCCCAAATCCTAAATCTGAATGCCCACCACCCATGATCTGGGGACAAGCTAAAACTACCACCTATCAAGCACAGCAGCAGTTGAACCAAGCTTCTCTTCCACAGACTCCAGAGAATTTGGTTGCAGCTGTCTCTTCTATCATTACAGCTAATTCCGTTGCTATCTTGTTTTGTATTTTCTTTGTCATGAATGTTGGAGTTATAGGAGCCTCTGATGCCGATCCGATGCATGTCAGCCCCAATCTGTGGGTTCGTCATGCTCAATACATGTTTATGGTTCATGGAACTGATGTGACTCTATATTATGAGCCTCCAATGGCTTTGGGGCAGGTGTATTTTGTGCCCAATCTCATTGCTTCCACTTCCTTTGTCGTTTCTCAGTTGCAAAATATTCAGAAATCATGGATATTTTCCAAGCCTCCAACTCAGTTAAACAATACCCGCTGGTGCTACCTAAAGATTACTCACTTTACTAAAGGGTTAAGCATACTTGGTTAAATAGCTGGAATGATAACAATAAAGCAAAAAGGATTTTAAACAAGTTAGGGAATTATATTTATTGTTCTAAATATTACTGGTTATGGGGCACTTTTAATTCTTCCTTATATGGGTCAAATTTAGTTCCTGAAATGTATCCCGATGACTTTCCTATTTTTAATATAACTGATCAATCCAATACCAGATCAATATGTGCCGGCTGGCAACTAAAAGATCCCAATATGTGGTTTTTCTCTGGATTCCTATGGGCCTGATTGCCCTATGCTATCTGGGCATTTCATTTGTGACCACTGTCTTCCTGTCTGTCTTTGTTATCCTGGACTTGTTTGGCACTATTGGTACCCGGTTCATCTATACCATTTACCATCTATACCATTTGCCCGCACTTATATTTTGCCTTTCTCTCTGGGACTTGGCTGCCTCCCACTGTAGTGAGAGGGCAATGGGAGGATGTAACCCCCCTGCAGTGAGAGGGCAGGGGGCTGTTCAGGATTTTCACCACAAGTCACTGCGGTGGCAGAGCAGTGACTGGTTTATTTTGATTCCAACCATCAGCAGCTGTGAGAGAACTGCTGATTGTGGACTGTCTCCTGATTATTTTTATTGCCTGTCCCTTTTTATTGTAATTCCATTCTTGCAATATGTCCATCTAATCAATTACCTCTTGTATCGATCTGCCTTGAGATGTATGTGTTATGCTTGCCTACTCCCTGTTAGAGTTACGGGCCCTACAGACGGTTCCCCAGTCCGTTAAGTGGCCCCCTAGCTATCAAGAACTTACCTTAATGCGGATCTTGGGATCGAGAGGTGGCATGTTGCGACTAATGGGCCAAATTTTAAATTTGGAAGGAAGGAAACTTTTGAAATTTTAATTGGTTGTCTTAAGGGGTTAGGGAGGGGGGTAAATGGGTCTGTTCTCAGCCCGGTTTGGGGGAGGGGGTTGGGGGGGCAGGGGCTCCAGGGTGAGGTGGGGACTGCAATTCCCAGGGTGGTTGGGGTTGGCGGGAGACGTCGAGGCATAGGGCCATATCCTGTGTTGGGAGCACACACCCGCCATTTACGCGCAGTTGCTTGCTCCGACCCTATGGCCTCCTCCCTAGGGGGCACGGGAACTGGGACCCCTCGGCTCAGGCTGGTGTATTTTAATGCCAGGTCTGTGGCTAATAAGTCCACCCTCCTCTGGGAGATCATTGAGGAGGAGGCTGCAGATCTGGCCTGTATTACCGAGACCTGGTTGGGCCCAGAGGGTGGTGTCCCTCTGGTGGAATTATGCCCTCCAGGTTTCTGGGTTGTGCACCAGCCACAGGCCCAGGGAAGGGGTGGGGGGGTGGCTGTGGTTATTAGGGAGACCTTGTTTCCAAGGGAGGTCACTGTTCCAGAGATAGGTGGGAGTGAGACCCTCCTCCTGAGGTGGGGCCTAATGGTCAGGTGGGCTTGCTGCTCGCATACCTTTCCCCCAGCTGTGTGACAGCAGCCCTGACTGGGCTTCTTGATGTCCTCTCGGGGGTGGCAGTGGAGTTCCCAGTCTTGTAGTTCTGGGGACTTCAATCTGCCTTCCCTGGGGCGTCGGGATTGCCCAGGAATTCATGGCGACTATGGAAGCCATGGGCCTGACCCAATTAATTCAGGGCCTGATTCATGAAACACTCTTGACCTAGTTTTTGTCTCTGAGCAGTGGCGGAGTGACAGAGGGCAAGCCATCCTGCGGTCTGATCACTATCTCTACTGGCTGGTCTTCCAACAGGCCACCCCACTGCTGGGATGAGGAGCCACTTAGGTGGTTCTGCCCCAGGCCTTATGGACCGGGCGGTTCCAGGTTGAACTGGGGTTTCTTCCCCTTCCCTTGCCCACAGCTCTGTCAAGGATCTGGCGGTTGCTTGCAACAGCAGCGTCAGATGCCCTCGACAGGGTTGTCCCCATCGACCCCTCACATGCGTGGATCGGTTGGCTCCTTGGTATTGAGGAGCTCGGGAGATGGCGTCGTCGGAGAGGGGGCAGAGAGCAGGAGGTCACCACTCCCAGGCGATCGAGGCCAGCTAAGACCCATGTTAGGACTTACCTGGTTGCTATGAGAAGCAGAAGGGCTATCTCTCCCTCTCATAAGCGTCCACCCTGTTTGGGTTACCCGCTCTCTCCTTCGTCCAGGGAGGGAGGCGGACCGTTAAGAGAAAGGGCTGAAGTTTGGCCAATATCTGTCGGATAAGATCATCCGAATCGGGCGGGTTGTCCTCTGATTTGCAGTGGTCTGAGGATCTGGATACAAGTAGTCTGGCCAGTGTGATTTGGGATGAGTTCATCCTGTTTCTGAGGATGAAGTGGGCGGAATTATCGCGGCACCTGAGTTCCACCACATGTTTGTTGGACCCGTGCCCTTCCTGGTTAGCTTATGCTGCCAGGGAGGTCACCTGCGATTGCTCGGGCAGTTGTCAGCGCTTAGCTAAGGAGGTGTCTTTCCGCCACCTTGAAGGAGGCGGTGGTGAGACCCCTGAAGAAGTCTGCCTGGACCCGACCGTGTTAGACAACCGTCCAGTCTCCAACCTTGCTTTTTAGCGAAGGTTGTTGAAATGTGGTGGCTCGGCAGTTTCCACTTTTCCTGGATGAAGCGGACTACCTGGATCCGTATCAATGGGCTTCGACCTGGTTTCAGCACGAAGGCGGCATTGGTCTGATGGATGATCTCTGGAGGGAGGGACGGGGTTTTCCTCTGTCCTGGTCCTATGAACCTCTCAGCGGCTTTTGATACCATCGACCATGGTATCCTTCTGCGGCGCCTCGGGGGGTTGGGTATGGGGGCACTGTACTTCAGTGGTTCACCTCCTACCTCTGAGAGGCGTGCCTTGTCGATACTAACGAGACAGAGGTCCACCTCGAGGTGCTCTCTTGTGGGGTGCCTCAGGGTCGGTTCTCTCCCCTGCTATTTAACATCTATATGAAGCAGCTGGGTGAGATCATCCGTGGTTTTGGGGTGAGTTTCCATCAATATGCAGATGATACTCAGCTGTACATCTCCACCCGAACCAGATGTGATGCCCTCTCTGATGACCCAGTGTTTGGATGCGCACGCGGATCTGGATGAGCGGAAACATGCCGTCTCAACCCGGCCAAGACTGAGTGGCTGTGCATACGGCATGGCCCAGTCAGGATTATCCATCTTTAACCATAGGTGGTGTTGCCCCCTGTGGATGGGCGGAATCTGGGGGTCCTCCTGGATGTATGGCCCGATTGGAGGAGCAGGTGGGGGCGTCGCCAGGGGGCCTTTGCCCAGCTCGTTTGGTTCTCCAACTATGCCCTTTTCTGGACGCGATGCCCTGCACACAGTTACTCATGCCCTTGTTACCTCCAGACTCGACTACTGCAACGCTCTCTATCTAGGACTGCCCTTGCATACCATCCGGAGATTACAGCTGGTGCAAAATCGGCGGCGGGTGGTGATGGAGTTTCCGGTTCTCCCATGTTACCCCCCTCCTGCGCTGTCTGCATTGGCTGCCGGTTGTGCTCTGGGTGAGATTCAAGGTGTTAACTTTAACATACAAAGTCCTTCATGACATGGGTCGCAATATTTAAGGGGCGACTCCTGCCGACATCAGTACTAACGCCCTGTGCGATCACATAGGCAAGGACTCCTTGGGGTCCCGTCAGCTGGCCAATGCCGTTTGGCGGTCCCCGACGCAGCCTATTCTATGCGACCCTGACCTCTGGAACCAACTCCCCTGGGACTCCGCCTGGCCCCTGACCTCTGCCTTCCGCCGTGAATTGAAGACCTGGTTATTTAACCAAGCTGGGCTGTGACCCTTTGGGGGGGGTTTTATTATAGTTTTTATTATGTATTTATGTAATTATATTTCAATGGGGCTTGTTAGTTTAATTCTTTTTTAATTATTTATTGTTCTTGTTGTTTTAGTTGTGAGCCGCCCCGATTCTTTGGAGATGGGGAGCATACAAATCTCATTAATAAATAAATAAATAAATAAATAAATAAATAAATAAATATGCTACCAATGTACACCCTAAAATTACCAATGTGCAGCTTTGGGGTACCTCTCTTTGCCTGTTCAAGTAGGAAATTCCTCCCCTCTCGACCGGCGTTCTCTATGGCACCTTCCTGTAGTGATGAAGTAATTATAGCTGTATAGTTATCTTCAGGCTCTACCTTTGGCCGAGCATTAGCGGGTGTGGTGACAGGCCTTATAACCTTGGGGGGATATCCTGGAATTATTGCTCAAGAAAATCGTCATTCCATCCTAGGATTGACATGCCGTTTAGAAAAGTCTATTAATGCTACTGCTGCTATTGTTTGTGACCTGCAGCATGAAATAGAGGATTTGAATCAGGACATGCTTCAGCAGCAATTTGCTATAGATTATTTGTTAGCCCATCAAGGGGTTTTTTGTAAACTGGTAGGGCAACGTGGCTGTGCAGTCCATTTTCATTCTCTAAATAAAACAATTGAAGATGAACTCGCAAACTTACAATCCTATTTTCAGAATAATGTTCATGCAGCCCTTTCTCCGTTTGACTGGCTTACTAATTGGTTACCAGATTGGTCTTGGTTAAAACAATTGTTTTTCTATGCAATTATTTTTCTGGTGGTTTTAATTGCCTGTTGCTGTTTTATTCAATGTATTCCTTCTTTAATAACCTTGTTTCCTCCTGTTCCAGTTTCTCTTCATCCTCTCCAATTGCGATGTATTCATAAATCTCTTCCCAACAATAATATAAAGGGAGGACATGTAGGCATTATACGTGCCGTAATGCTCTTGTCTCGGATGGCAAACCTCAGATAAGGAGCATTACGTGCAGACACAATGCCACTGGAAGATGAAGTAGGTTGTTTTAGAAAAACAAGATAAGAACTGAGCATATAGAGGAACTTTGGAACTGGAATGTGTGTTATAGAGGAAGAATCTGCTAAAGTAGTAATGAAGTATCTTTATTAACCAGTGATAGCAGATGTATTGTTTAAGATGTATATATAGAGGAAAGGCTGACTGAATAAAGCAAGCAATTCTATTCCAACTTTGACTGCTGGTCTTCATTGCTTCATAGACCAATCAGCCTAACATCAATCCCTGGGAAGATACTGGAAAAGATAATAAAAAAACAGATCTGCCAACATCTAGAAACAAGTAAAGTAATAACTAGCAGTCAGCATGGGTTTGTTAAGAACAGATCATGCCAAACCAATCTTATTTCATTCTTCAACACAGTGACTAAATTAGTAGACCAGCAAAATACTGTGGACATAATATATTTAGATTTCAGCAAGCCATTCAACAAGGTAGACCACAACCTACTTCTTAGTAAGCTAGAAAAAGGTGGAATAGATAGCACCACCACTAGATGGACTAACTGGCTGGCAAACCGTACTCAACGAGTAGTCCTTAATGGGTCTAAGTCTACATGGAGGGATGTAAGCAGTGGGGTGCCACAAGGTTCCGTCTTAGGCCCAGTACTCTTCAATATCTTCATTAACGACTTAGATGAGGGAATAGAAGGGGAATTTACCAAATTTGCAGATGATACTAAACTGACAGGAATAGCTAACACCCAAGAAGATAGGCTTAAGATCCAGATGGATCTTGACAGACTAGAACACTGAGCTGTATCTAACAAAATGAAATTCAATGTAGAGAAAAGTAAAGTCCTACACTTAGGCAAGAAAAACCAAAAGAACACATATATATATTTTATTTTTATTTATAATAAATTTTATTCAACAAAAAAAGAATTAAAACACAGAGACAAAACAACACAAATATATATGTACATATATACATTTTACAACCTATTTGAGCATTGGTTAAGATCTTCCTCATATAGTATAATGTGATCTACCTTGTCAAAGTAGCTTCTTCGTTCTTTTAATAGATTAATTTCTCTATGTCATTACTATCAGTTACATGTCTAACTCTTCCTTATCTCATCAGAATATCATAAATTACATTTCCTTTATCCATTTGTACCATATATTCCATATTTCATAGTATTCACTGTCTTGTTTGTTTTTTAGTATCTTAGTTAAACTGTCCATTTCAGTGCATTCATGAATCTTTTTGATTACTGTGTCATCTGAGGGGGGAGACGACAATTTCCAGTTCTGTGCATAGGCTATCCTAGCCGCAGTTATAATGTGAAGAATTAAATAGTAGTATTTTTTTCCATTTTTAAATTGATCATACCTAAGAGAAATATTTCAGGGTCTAGTTCTAAGTTTTGCTTTGTCATATTTAGTATCCAGTTTTTTTATTTTCCTCCAATATTTCTTAGCAAATGGACATGTCCACCACATGTGAAAGTATGTTCCTTGTGGATGATTACATTTCCAACATTTGGGCGATAAGTTGGTATACATCTTTGCCAATCTGACCGGGGGTAGGTGCCAACGATAAGTCATTTTATATAAGTTTTCTTTGTAGGCTACAGGCAAGGTCAATTTGTAATTCATTTGCCAATTATGTTCCCATTTGTCTGTTTCAATAGTATGGGCCACATTTTTGGCCCATTTTATCATGGTATCCGTAATTGTTTCTTCTTTTAATTTATGGTTCAGGAAATATCTATATATTTTGCTGATTGATTTCTTTTCTTCTCCCAACCATATTTTATCAAATTCTTGTATAATCATGTTAAAGCCAAATTGTTGTCTATCTTTTTTATAATGTGTTTGAATTTGTAAAAAGGGCCACCAAGATATCTCTTTCCCTTGTATTTTTATTTGGTTTCTATTCTTGAGCTCTCCCGATTCATATAATAGATCTTTGTATCTAAGTATATTATCGTAATCCATCACATTTGGGTGAGTTACTGCTTCCAGAGTGGATATCCAGAGTGGGACCTTTAGATAGTGATTCCTTTTAATTTTTCCCAGACAATAGATAATACATTCCTCACATGGTGCCTTCTGAAATATGAGTGGTGCTTGTATTTTTCATCCCACATAAACGCATGCCAGCCAAGTTGGAGGTCAGAACCCCCTAATGTTAATTCTCCCCATTTTTCTAATTTAGCCCAATCCCTAAGCCAATTCGCTACTGCCTTCATAGTAAAGTTTGAAATCTGGAAGGCCAAACCCTCCTTTCTTCCTGGCATCCTGCAATATTTTGAGTTTAATTCTAGCTTTTTTCTTTCGCCATATAAATTTGGAAATATGTTTATTTAAGTCTACAAAAAATTTCTTCTCCAACCTGACTGGCACAGTTTGAAATAGGAACAACAATTTCGGTAAGATGTTCATTTTTATTGTCGAGATATGCCCCAATAATGACAGTTGTAGTTTTGTCCAGTTGTCTAAATCTTTAACTATTTGTGATATTAATTTATCATAATTATCTTTTCTTATTGATGAACACCTAGCTGTTAACCAGATTCCTAAATATTTTACTTTGTTAACTGTCTGGATACCTAATATGTTTGTTAATTCTTCCTTAAGTTCCTTTGTACAATTTTTTGTCAAAATTTTTGTCTTATCCTTATTAATTCTTAATCCTGCGACCTCTCTGTATTCTTCTATTTCTTGTAATAGTTTGGGGCTAGTCTGTACCGGTTCTTCTACTATAAACACCATGTCATCAGCAAACGCCTGAAGTTTATATTCCTCTTTTTTAATTTTTAATCCTCTAATTTCCTGATTTTGCCTTATTTGTGTTAGAAGTATTTCTTCTGCCAATACGTACAGTAATGGAGCTAGGAGACATCCTTGCCTAACCCCTTTATTTATCATTACATCATCTGTACTTTCCCCATTTATTAATACCTTTGCTGTTTGAGTATTATATATTTGTTTAATAAATCCTATAAAATTTTTACCACATTTCATACCTATTAATTGTTTTATAAGGAAGTTCCAATTCAAATTGTCAAATGCTTTCTGGGCATCTACAAAAATCAATGCCACCGGTCTGGTTGTATGTACCTCATAATATTCTAATATGTCCATAATTATTCTCATATTTGTTTTTATCTGCCTGTGAGGCAAAAAACCATTCTGGTCCGTGTGAATTATTCTACTTAATATCCTTTTTAATCTTTCCGCTAAAATTGAAGCCATTATTTTGTAATCAACGTTTAATAAAGATATTGGCCTATAGTTTTGTATTTTGGGGGGATCTGATTGTTCTTTGTGTATAAGTGTGATGTATGCTTCCGTCCATGTTTTAGGTACCTTAGCACTCTCCAACGCCTCATTGTAGAGATCGACCAATATCTCCTCTAACATTTCTTGAAATTCCTTATAAAATTCTGAAGGAATTCCATCTGGTCTAGGGGTCTTCTTTGCTTTTTGTATTCCAATTGCTTTTCTAACCTGTTCTATAGTAATTTTATTATTTAAATACTGACTTTCTTCATCCAAAATTTCTGGTAAGTTCTTTTCATCCAAGTATTGATCAATAGCATTATCTGGTATTTCCTCTTGTTTATATAGTTTAGTAAAGAATTCCTTTGCTATTTCTTTCTTTTTTGGGGGTTGGGTATATGGGTTCCCTTCTTGATCTTGTAGAGTTATGATTGTTCTTTTTTCTTGCTCTTTTCTAATTTTGTGGGCTAGCCATTTTCCAGGCTTATTTGCATTTTCAAAATAATTTTGTTTCACCAATTTAATTTTTTGGGCTGTATCTTCCTGCGTACTTAAATTTATTTTATTTTTATTTTATTTTTTAATTTCATTTATATGTCAGCCTCTTCTCAAGACTCAGGGTGTTTACAATTTTGGGATACAACCCAATCCCAGCAATAGCCTTCATTCCATTGTATATGCCTGCTTATTACTAAGTGGCATTTTTACAAAGTCAGCTTATTGCCCCCAACAATCTTGGGTCCTCAATTTACCCCCAGAGGATGGAAGGCTGAGTCAACCTTGAGCCTGGTGGGATTCGAGCCTGCATAATTAGGCAGCTGGAACTTAAGAGCTAGGCATTTAGCAGCCTGCACCACCAAGGCCCTATTTTGTGTTTTATTATATCAATTTCTTTCTTAATCCTCGGGTTATTCAAATCTTTTTGTCTAGCTATTTCTAGTTCTTTTAATTTTTCCCTCCATAAACTTTGTTGGTGTCTCATTTCTTTATTCTTTCTAATATTATATGCTATGGTTAGACCTCTCACATAGGCCTTAGTCGTGTCCCAGAGGTTTTGTAGAGAGGTCTGTTCTCTTTTGTTTATTTCAAAGAATATACTTAGTTCCTTCTTTATCATTTCTATGTATGCTTTATCCCTTAGTATGGCATTATTAAATGTCCATCTTCCTAATTTCTTTTTTCCCTTCCATTGAATATGTATAGAGTTATGGTCCGCCCATATATTTGCCCCAATCTCAACTTTTCCAATATTTTCCATTAGGCCAGAGCCCATCCATACCTGATCTATTCTAGACCATGAGTTTTGGGAATTCGAGAGAAAGGTGTATTGTTTTTATTTGGATTTATTTCCTTCTCTTTTGAGATTTAACTCCCTTACCATATTTTGAATGGGAGTTCTTTTTTTCCTCCACTTCTATAGTCTTTATCTTTGTCTGGGATTGCATTAAAGTCCCCTATAATACATACATTGTCATATTCAAGTTCTATTATCTTTTGGTGAAGTTTATAGTAGAAATCTCTCTGATTAGTATTTGGCTGATATTATAAAGCTAGTAATGTTTTTTTCTGATTTATAAATTTCTATAAATAACATATTCCTCTTGGTCTTTATGTATTTGTTTATGTTGCAGTTTCTGGTTCTGGGGTCTCTTCTTCTCAATTTGTTGTCTTCCTTTTCTTCACTGGGATTTGAAGGTTGAGTAAGTAAATCCAGTTCTTTTTCGGAGAGTTGTTCTTCCTCATTCCTTCTCTTTGAGGTGTCTCTATTGTCACATTTTTCTTCTGGTCCTATATGTCGATCATAAAATTCTTTTGCTTTTTCTATTGAGTCTATTTTGTATTTTTTATCCTGCCATGAGACCAGTAGGCCTTCTGGTATAAGCCATCTAAACGGTATAGCATTTCTAATGAGTTGTGCAGATAAAAATTGATAACCCCTCCTCTGTTCCCTAACTCTTCTAGGGATTTGTTTTAGTGTGACCACTTCATGGTCTTTGTAAACAAGAGGGTCATCCCTAGTTTTAGTGTAGAGCAGGTCTCGTGTTAATTTCCTAGCAAAACGGACATGAACTTCTCTTGGCAATCTGTGTTTTCTTGCATAATGGGTGTATACCCTATATATCTCATCCACCTCATTTTCAATTTCTGCTTTTGGTTTTTGTAGGGCCGTCGCTATCATATTTATCATCACCATGCATATATCTTCTTTTTTGTCTTCCACCACATTTTGGAATCTGAGGTGGAATGATGCCTTTTCTAACTCCGTGTAAGTCATCGATTCGTATAATTCGCTGTAGAGTTCTTTCTAGTTCTGTATCTTCCAATTTCTTCTCTACCTTCTCTGTTCTTGCCTCTACAAGATTTAGTTTTTGTTCATTTTTTAACATTTTTTCCTGCATCATTCTGATTTTGATATTCAGGCTTCGTATTTCATTTTTTACTTCACCTATTTCGGTTCTCATCTCTGTTTTCATATCATCACGGTTTCTTGCTATTAGTTCATGGGTCTTAACCATCATTTCCTGCATCATATTGAGGGTTGTCTGGACCGTCTGAAGACTTTGGGTTGATGTCGTCTTTTCTGCCAATAGCATCGTGTCTAATGATCTCTGCCCCCCTGGTGAAGCCATTGTTGTAGTTTTCTTTCCTGCTTTTGTACTTATAGTTGTCGTTGTTGTCATTTTCACTATCTGCAACAACCCTTTCCAATCAACCATCAATTAGACAATAGAGTACTATTTTTCTCTCCTTCTCAGTTCTACTATATATCTAGTACATCTAATAACCCTAGTATTTCTTATTAATTACACAATTTCTAATATAACCCTTCTAAATCAATTCTTATTTCTTATTTCCTTACCATCATTAAACTTATCAATATATTAATCTTATTTCTATTATGTTAGTTAAAGTAAAATCCTTCTTAATTATGTATCAATATACATCAACCATTTCATTAGGATATTTATATTCTTATCTGTAAACAATTCTCAATTTTAAATTTATCTAACCTAAATATAAATATCTATTTTTCTTAATCTCTTGTATATTATCAATCTATGCTATTATCAACAAACAAATTCCATACCTTATATTTTACACAATCTTCTTTCACTTATTCAATTCAATATTCAATATTCAATAAGAATTAACCAATGTTTAGATAGTATAACAATTATGCATCTGTTTATGCTTCAATAGTATTAGTTCATTGCTTGTATATAGAGCTTTGATATGTCTTTTTGCAGTTTTTGTGTTTTATGTTTTATGTTTTGTGTCCAATTCAAGGTAAGTCCTCTAAAGTTGCAAAGTCATAAAGTTCTAAAGAGTTCTTCTTCTTGATCTTCTTATTCCTTTATTCTTTCTTAATATACAGTTCTTAATTCCTCTTTGCTTCTTTATCAAATATATCAACAAAAAGAAAACAAAAAGAAAATATCCACAAAGTCCAGTATTATTTATCTAGAAAAGACCACTCTCAATCTCCCACCACAAGATTAAATTTGCTGTCTCACCCTTCCTTTCTTCCGTTTCCACCTTCCATTAGTCACCAAAAAGCTGAAAGTCTTTCTCCTTCTAATAGTTCTAATAGTTCTGCCACCCTGCAAAGTCCAAGTTCCAAGTTTCCTTTTACTAAGTCCAGAAACGCTTCTTTGATTTCGCTTTCCCAGGGCTCAAAATATTGCTCTTTATTTTTGGCTTCCTTCTTCTTTGATCTGCTGGGCTGCCACGTCTATGGTTCTGACCGTGATGATCTCCCTCTTCTAACACTGGATTCTGGGGATTCCCTTGCTGTCTCCAGGCTTGCGGCAACATCCCAGAATCACCAAGTCTTCCGCTTTCGAACGCCTACCCCTCCAGCTCCATGTTGACGCAGTGCCCAACCGGAAGTCTGGGACTGTGCTTTTTAATCTTTGTGCAGGGTCTTCAAAAAAAAAAAATGCAATCAACAGAAACAAACGAGGCAGCTTAGAAACAAGTGGATGCTCAGAGCAGCCCCAGTTCTACAGTATCATAGAATAAGAACAGCCCAGAAGAAAGGCAATAGCAGGCAGGCAGGCAGGCAGGCAGGCAGGCAGGCAGGAAGGAAGGAAGGAAGGAAGGAACCACCCTACTAAGGGCTGCAGAATCATGCAGCCTTTAACATTTCAGATTGGTGACCCTTCCTAGACCCAACTGATGCTTCTTATTGTATCTACAGTACATGAGTTTCAGTCCCAAAGATGCTCCTTCTCCCCAGGAGCCCAACCTTCAATTCTGGATGAATACTTCTGCACCCTTTCACTCTTTGTTCCTCAACATCCTTCTTACATTGGATCACAAGCTATTGAACCAGATCAGAACCAAGAACAACAGTTGCAGTTATGCTGCAATGGTCATAAGTGTGAAAAATGGTCATGTCACTTTTTTCAGTGCCATTGTAACTTTGAATGGTCACTAAATGAACTGTTGTAAGTCAAGGATTACCTGTACAAAATACAAAAGCTTCTTTGCTTGCAAAAAGCTGCCCTAAATACCAATCATTAGATTAAAAATACCTGCAAGCCAGAGTTACAAATCAGGCAGGGTGCCAGAGCACCTTGAGGAATGAAAATAGTTAAAATGCAGTGATAACTATCAAACAGCCAACTCTTGCTCATAAAGTGAAACCCTTTAGCAGAGAGGTCATTTAAGCTCTCCAGAAAAAGCAGACCCAGGAAAAGTAATCCTTAGATCCATTTGCACCATTTAAAAATACCAGCTGGTCTCACTCACCTCACAAGATATCCTAAGGAAATCACCCAGATTTAAGGAAAGGTCACATGCCCCCAGAAAGGCAGTAAAAAAATCAGTGCCAAGCTTGCATCCTGCCTCTTGGAAGTATACCCCAAAAGGACAGTGCCAGATAGTACTAAAGCAGTGAAGGAAGACCCCTCCCCAAATAGAAAAAGAAACCATGAGGCAAGAAAAATTCAAACACAATACAAATAATTAAATCACAACAGTAGCTGTTGCTTGTTGAAGCTGAATAGGAAAATTATCCCATCAATAAACACAGGATTAAATTTCACCAAGCACAGAATTAAGCTTCACCAAAAACCAGTTTTAGACCAAAACTCAGAAAGGATATGTAAACTCACGTTTGAATGTCAATCCTTCTAGCTAGCCAAGAAGCCTTGCTGAATGTCACTCATCTTGGTTCCCTGTCACTAAAAGCTTTGCTTCATTATTCAATGATTTCTTCAAAGTGCTGATTGTCCAGGGAAGTATTTCCTCCCAACAGTTAGTGTAAAAATCTTAAAACAACCCTTCCCCTTTAAGAAAGCCAAGCCTCACAAGCTCTGGAGACAGCAAGTCTAGGCTGTCTGCCAAGAATGTAATAAGGGTGGAATTCTCCAAACTGCTTATAAAGTTAACAAGGGGTTCTATAGAACCGGATAGAACTGGTAGAATCCCACCCCTACTCTCCAGCCATCTCCATGCAGCCTGCCTTCCAACCAGACTCCTCCTTCAGGGGTGCCAGCAGCAAATTACGTTCCACTCCATCTCACCATCCATCCATCCAATCTGTCCGATTCAACAATTTTTGCTTTCTTCTGATTATCACCTTTAAGTTGTTTTAAAGCCATTGTTATTTTATCAAACTTTTAAAATAAAGCTTCAGGTTAAAGAATTTATATTCTTTAAATCACATCAAATTAGCTGACCTTGTAAAAATGCCGCTTAGTAATAAGCAGGCATATACAATGGAATGAAGGCTATTGCTGAGCACACTGGGTTGTATCCCAAAATTGTAAGTCACCTGAGTCTCCGAGAAGGGCATATAAATGTAATTAAAATAAATAAATTAGCTTACTTAAGATTGTATTAATTATATTAATGACCATATAGAAAAATTAATTACCAATGGCAAATTGTTATCCATCACCTTCAAGTTTCATAGGAGAGATTTAAAAAGTTTCAAAATTATTTGAGTATCATTTTGAAGACAGTTTTTATCCACTTAGTCATCACACCATCCCTCAGGTCTCTAATCACATCACAAAATCATTTGTTTCACTTTAAAGCTAATGGCAGTATTTGTATCCTGATTGCCTATTTGGAGATCAGACAATTGTAGAAGAAAGTTTAATGTGGGATAAGAAACCAAGTTTTCCTCTTCAAATTCCTGGATGTTCCTTCTAGTTTCATCCCTTTCTGGAGAAGAATGAATTTTGGAATATTTCCCACAAGAAACTCTACTTGGACAAAATGGAGAGATAACAGCAGATGTGTTGATCTGGGGCTACTTGGTTCTCCCCAAGGAGGATCTCAGGGCAGAGACTCTGGCATATTTTGAGAGACAGAAACTTTCTAAACAAGATGCTCTTCACAGCTGAAGTTGCTCAATATGGTGGGAGAAATTTTGGTGTCTTTCTCTGTTTTCCAAAGCCTGAGGTCCCATTTCCAGTGGGCCAAGCCTAGACTCTCCATGGTGGTTGGCCTTCCATGCCAGTTGGTGTCTTTATTGGAAGTTCTTCAAGAGACAGGACCTCAGTGGGGTGGCTTTGCAATGAAATCTTTCAAGATCTTACTGATCAAAGGTTTCTTTCTTCATCACAGTTTAATTTCATATTAAAAAATCTAATGGAATAAAAGTTTCCTAAAACCTTTACAGTAAACTTTATTCTCAGTTTTAATATGAATATATCATCATACTAATTTTTTTTCAATTCCATCGCTGTAGACTTTATTAAATAGAAATAACTTTACTGTATTGTTAAATTCCAAAAGCAGAAGGGAGGAACTACATGAAGGATCTGCCGGTTGTTCTACCTCCTGCATCTGTTTAAAAGTAGTCAGAGATTTCTTATTTACCTCTGTGAAGACCAGAGGCTACTTGGCAAACGTCCATTTCTCCCTCCATTTTCCATGGATGGAGAGTCCTGACACATTTTTTTTGCCATTCCTATTTTTTTTCCTGCTTAGTCCCTCCCTCAGTCCAGATGTGTGGAAAGTTGTCCTCCTGGATTTGTCAAGTGGGCTCGAGAAGGAGAGCCAGTTTGCTGCTACGACTGTGTTCCTTGTCCGGAGGGGACCTTCTCCACTCAGGAAGGTGGGTGACACTGAGAAAAATGGAGGCCTTGTGGAACTGGATCCATCCAGAACATTTTCATGAAAGTGCAAGTTAAAGACAGATTGAAGCTTGCTACTGTTATTCTTTTTAACCTGCACAATTTCTCATCTAAAAGGAAGTAAAAAGACTTTGAAGGAGGGCTGAGAAGAGATGGGAGGAGGGGTGGCAGACAGGGCAAACTTTACTAACAGCAGAGGAAATATTCTTACTGAGATGGACCAAACCACGGCCTAAGTTATTGCTAGGCCTTTTTGTTTCACAAAAGATGGCGACCAGTGATGACTTTTCAGGTCGAGGCGATATTTCACTGAGGGCCATTCTGACCCTCGAGCCCACCGGTGGTCGTCTGAACATTCTCCGGGCGCCACGGGGAATCCACCTCCGGGACGCAGTAGCCACGCTCTGTGGTACTGACGGTGCTCTGAACGAAGTCCAAGAACCCTGAAATGTAGGAACGGTGGTCTGAATAATTCCTGGCCAGGACGGGAGTCTGACTGCACGCCCAGGCGCAGTATCTGTTAAACTCTGGAGTACCTGTCTCATTTGAAGACAGAAGAGGGGACTGATCACCCTCCTGGACTCAAGCAAGCACCCTAAAGTAGTCCGTGTCAGGTTGTGTGGGTGGTTAAGCCATTGCAGTTCCTGTTGGTCAGTTGAATGTCAGCACTGCAGGTCAGTGGCAATGTTTAGAAATGGGTGGTGGAGAAATGGGTGGCAGACCATTTTAGTTCAGATAAGTGCTGCTAAATTCACCTTTTCTAGGAACACCTGAGTTCTTTGGAACTTATTTATTATTTATTTACATTGACTATATGCGCCTCTCTCCCAAAGGACTGGGCGCTTACAAAGTAAAACACAACAATAAATTAAATAAAACCAGATTAAACAAACCGCTTCTAATTAATACTAAAATCCCAGCATTAAAACTCTAAAACCACCCCACCCCAGGTCACAGCCCGATTGATTAAACAACCAGGTCTTCAAGTCGCGACAGAAATGAATTGATGACTTGATGAATTGTTTTAGGTCCACCTTCTGAAAGACCTGCAATTCCCTGTTTATTGGCCTCCCTTGAGGATCCCTGAGACGGTGTCCCTGGTCCATAATGTGGTGCTGTGGATAGTTATGGGGGGAACTCATTACACAAATAGTCTGCCAAGCATGTAGATGAATCAATCATCAGAATAGAGCTGGACGGGACCTGGAGGTCTTCTAGTCCAGCCCCTGATCAAGCAGATTAAACTATACCATTTTCAGGCAAGTAATTCTCTCAATGTCTTACAAGAAATACCTTCTTGATAACAGCTGACAACTTGGCATTTTCCAAAAGTATTTCTTAACAATTTCATTAAAAAGAACACAAGAAGGATATAATTTTAAAAATAATGTAGTTAGGTATATTTATTTATTTATTTATTTATTTATTTATTTATTTATTTATTTATTTGACTTGTATGCCCACTCTCCAAAGGACTTGGGTGGCTAACAAATTAAAAGCAACAATAAATAATTACCTAAAATAACATTAAACATTACAAGCCACCAGTTAAAACCCACCAATCCTAACTATTTAAAACCCCTCCCAGCCTTCAAGAGCCAAGTTTTTAGATCATGGCGGAAGGTGTGAGGTCAGGGGGCCAAACGGAGTCCAGAGGCAGTTGGTTCCATAGGGCAGGGGCCCACCACAGAATAGGCCCTTCCTCGGGACCGCCGCGACATTGAGTCGCAGATGGCACCTCAAGGAGCCCCTGCTGTAATTCAAGACAGGCTGTTGGTTTTCGATGCCGCAGGAGATGTTTACGAATATCCCGGAGCCATGCCTGAAGGACTTTGTATGTCAATACCAGAACCTTGAACCTCACCCGGAGGGCAACCGGTAACCAATGCAGGTCATGCAGAGGGGCGATAATGGGAGTACCGGAAGCTCCCATCACAACTCACGAGTCAGATTCTGCACCAGCTGAAGCCTCCCGGTGGTGTGCAAGGGCAGTCCTAACAGAGAGCAGTAGGCGAAGTTTAGAGGTTACAAGTGCATGAGTGATCGCATGCGAGGGCATCTCAGCCAGATATGGCGCAACTGGCTAACCAGCTGGACCTCAGCAAAGGCCTCCCTGGCCGCAGCTCCCACCTGCTCCTCCAACCTGAGCTGCGAGTCTAGGAGCACCCCCCAGATTCCACTGTCCATGGGGGCAACACCTTCCCCCATGACCAAAGATGGAATATCTTGACTGACCGAGATGTTGGTATGCACAACCACTCCATCTTGGCCGGATTGAGCCGAAGCATGTTCCTGTCCATCCAGATCCGTACCACATCCAGACAATGGGATATCACGGAGAGGGCATCACTGATGTGGTTTGGGGAGGAGATGTACAACTGTGTATCATCAGCATACTGATGATACCACCCTATGGATATATCTTGTGTTTTCCTAGGCCTCACAGCTAAAAGGTGTTATATGGTATCTTGTGTTTTCCTAGGCCTCACAGCTAAAAGGTGTTATATGGTATCTTGTGTTTTCCTAGGCCTCACAGCCAAAGGTGTTATATGGTACCTTGTAATTTCCTAGGCCTCACACCTAAAAGAATGTGACATACCCTTGTTAAGAGCTACAAGATAACAAATGCCTGGCACAACTGATGTATATTACTCCCATTGCATTCCTTTCAGAGGTGCAAGATACCTAGTGTCTAACAGACTTGAGTTATAGTACCCAATTGCATTCCTCCTCTAATTAAGTTTTGTTTTCCTGAGCTTAGGTTTCTATTCTGCTGGAATTCACGATTTCCTGTAAACCAGGTGGTGTTTTGTTGATACGCATGCTCAGATTCACGCTGTTTGGTAACTTTCCACACACTGCTCCTCCTTGCTGTAGTTACCCCTCCCTGCTAAATCTGCTTAATAAAAGAGACTGTTGCATCTGTTCAGGGACACAACATCACCCCAGGCACTTCGCTTTCTCATCTTTAGAAACTTCTTGTGTGGTGTCTCTTATTTGGCTTCTTTCATCCTTGCAGGACCCCTAAATTGTCCCGGCGAGGGCTGAGACTGTTCCTCTGGGAACCCAGGACAACGTCAGCAGGGAACCTAGGACAACGAGTAAAGTGCTGTAGACTTGCTGCAGCATCTGGGGCTCGTCCGGGATCCTGCTGAATTGTCCAGAGGCGTGACCATTGGCTAGTGGTGCGCCACCTTCACCCTTATTGCTTACCCGTCCGACGCCGACAAGTGCACACGTAAGTAATGAGCTCCCCAACTCGAGAGTCTCGTCAAAGCATAGGGATGAGCTCTATTCTCTGGTGAAGAAGACTAATTGTTTGCAAAAGGTTAATGGCACCACTATCTATCCTCTTCTAAGAAATCTCTTACCCTTTTCTATCCTATGTTCATGAGAAATGCCCTGTCTACCGAGGAAGGTACCCTTAAGAAGGCTACCTGGCTGTTTGGGAAAATTCCTCCATGAACACCCTCGAGCTCCGCCTGATATCCTAGTGACTTGAAGGGTCTGTGGCTGCTCTGGCATCCTCTATCCTAACTCTCCTTCTACTGATTCTGCTGTTGCTCGTTTCTTCTAATACGGAGGAATCCTTGACAAAGGTCTCTCCACCTCCAGATGAGTCTCCTACTGTCCCTGAAGTTGCCTCTGCTCCCCCAGCAGACACAGTTCTTTCTTGCGTCTTTTCCTCCTTCAGAGGATACAGACATGACTGCAGGAACTTTTTCTACCTTGGTTGCTTCTTCCTCTCTTTCTAAGAACTGAACCTCCGCTTCAGCTTACCCTATGACCATCCCTCGGGTGCTGAATTCCATGAGAACATCAATGCTGGATGCTTAAAAGTTTAAAAGAAGCTGTTACTTCCTACGTATTCACTCTCCTGCATGTAATGCTTATGTAACTAGAATACAGGCAACTGCTCTTCTGATGCACTGGATGGCAGAACTGAAAAGTGGAAGGCATGC
>SOZL01001588.1:0-15250 GCA_009733165.1 Naja naja | reverse complement strand
GGACTGTGCTTTTATCTTTGTGCAGGGTCTTCAAAAAAAAAATGCAATCAACAGAAACAAATGAGGCAGCTTAGAAACAAGAGGATGCTCAGAGCAACCCAGTTCTACAGTATCATAGAATAAGAACAGCCCAGAAGAAGGCAATAGCAGGCAGGAAGGCAGGCAGGAAGGAAGGAAGGAAGGAAGGAAGGAAGGAAGAAGGAACCACCCTACTAAGGGCTGCAGAATCATGCAGCCTTTAACGTTTCAGATTGGTGACCCTTCCTAGACCCAACTGATGCTTCTTATTGTATCTACAGTACATGAGTTTCAGTCCCAAAGATGCTCCTTCTCTCCAGGAGTCCAACCTTCAATTCTGGAAGAAACTTCTGCACCCTTTCACCCTGTGGTCCTCAACATCCTTCTTACATTGGATCACAAGCTATTGAACCAGATCAGAACCAAGAACAACAGTTGCAGTTATGCTGCAATGGTCATAAGTGTGAAATATGGTCATGTCACTTTTTTCAGTACCATTGTAACTTTGAATGGTCACTAAATGAACTGTTGTAAGTCAAGGATTACCTGTACAAAATATAAAAAGCTTCTTTGCTTGCAAAAGCTGCCTAAATAGCAATCATTAGATTAAAAATACCTGCAAGCCAGAGTTACAAATCAGGCAGGGTGCCAGAGCACCTTGAGGAATGAAAATAGTTAAAATGCAGTGATAACTATCAAACAGCCAACTCTTGCTCATAAAGTGAAACCCTTTAGCAGAGAGGTCATTTAAGCTCTCCAGAAAAGCACCCAGGAAAAGTAATCCTTAGATCCATTTGCACCATTTAAAAATACCAGCTGGTCTCACTCACCTCACAAGATATCCTAAGGAAATCACCCAGATTTAAGGAAAGGTCACATGCCCCCAGAAAGGCAGTAAAAAAATCAGTGCCAAGCTTGCATCCTGCCTCTTGGAAGTATACCCCAAAAGGACAGTGCCAGATAGTACTAAAGCAGTGAAGGAAGACCCCTCCCAAATAGAAAAAAACCATGAGGAAGAAAAATTCAAACACAATACAAATAATTAAATCACAACAGTAGCTGTTGCTTGTTGAAGCTGAATAGGAAAAATTATCCCATCAATAAACACAGGATTAAATTTCACCAAGCAGAATTAAGCTTCACCAAAAACCAGTTTTAGACCAAAACTCAGAAAGGATATGTAAACTCACGTTTGAATGTCAATCCTTCTAGCTAAAGAAGCCTTGCTGAATGTCACTCATCTTGGTTCCCTGTCACTAAAAGCTTTGCTTCATTATTCAATGATTTCTTCAAAGTGCTAATTGTCCAGGAAGTATTTCCTCCCAACAGTTAGTGTAAAAATCTTAAAACAACCCTTCCCTTTAAAAGCCAAGCCTCACAAGCTCTGGAGACAGCAAGTCTAGGCTGTCTGCCAAGAATGTAATAAGGGTGGAATTCTCCAAACTGCTTATAAAGTTAACAAGGGGTTCTATAGAACGGATAGAACTGGTAGAATCCACCCCTACTCTCCAGCCATCTCCCATGCAGCCTGCCTTCCAACAGACTCCTCCTTCAGGGTGCCAGCAGCAAATGCGTTCCACTCCATCTCACCATCCATCCATCCAATCTGTCCGATTCAACAATTTTTTGCTTTCTTCTGATTATCACCTTTAAGTTGTTTTAAAGCCATTGTTATTTTATCAAACTTTTAAAATAAAGCTTCAGGTTAAAAGAATTTATATTCTTTAAATCACATCAAATTAGCTGACCTTGTAAAAATGCAGCTTAATAAGCAGGCATATACAATGGAATGAAGGCTATTGCTGAGCACACTGGGTTGTATCCCAAAATTGTAAGCCCTGAGTCTCCGGAGAAAAGGAAAGCATATAATTAAAATAAATAAATTAGCTTACTCTAAGATTGTATTAATTACCGTATTAATGACCATATAGAAAAATTAATTACCAATGGCAAATTGTTATCCATCACCTTCAAGTTTCATAGGAGAGATTTAAAAAGTTTCAAAATTATTTGAGTATCATTTTGAAGACAGTTTTTATCCACTTAGTCATCACACCATCCCTCAGGTCTCTAATCACATCACAAAATCATTTGTTTCACTTATAAAGCTAATGGCAGTATTTGTATCCTGATTAAGCCTATTTGGAGATCAGACAATTGTAGAAGAAAGGTTTAATGTGGGATAAGAAACCAAGTTTTCTCCTCTTCAAATTCCTGGATGTTCCCTTTCTAGTTTCATCCCTTTCTAGAGAAGAATCAATTTTGGAATATTTCCCACAAGAAACTCTACTTGGAGGAAAATGGAGAGATAACAGCAGATGTGTTGATCTGGGGCTACTTGGTTCTCCCCAAGGAGGATCTCAGGGCAGAGACTCTGGCATATTTTGAGAGACAGAAACTTTCTATCAACCAAGATGCTCTTTCACAGCTGAAGTTGCTCAATATGGTGGGAGAAATTTTGGTGTCTTTTCTCTGTTTTCCAAAGCCTGAGGTCCCATTTCCAGTGGGCCAAGCCTAGACTCTCCATGGTGGTTGGCCTTCCATGCCAGTTGGTGTCTTTATTGGAAGTTCTTCAAGAGACAGGACCTCAGTGGGGTGGCTTTGCAATGAAATCTTTCAAGATCTTACTGATCAAAGGTTTCTTTCTTCATCACAGTTTAATTTCATATTAAAATCTAATGGAATAAAAGTTTCCTAAAACCTTTACAGTAAACTTTATTCTCAGTTTTAATATGAATATATCATCATACTAATTTTTTTCAATTCCATCACTGTAGACTTTATTAAATAGAAATAACTTTACTGTATTGTTAAATTCCAAAAGCAAAGGGAACTACTAATTCCAAAAGCAGAAGGGAGGAACTACATGAAGGATCTGCAGTTGTTCTACCTCCTGCATCTGTTTAAAAGTAGTCAGAGATTTCTTATTTACCTCTGTGAAGACCAGAGGCTACTTGGCAAACGTCCATTTCTCCCTCCATTTTCCATGGATGGAGAGTCCTGACATTTTTTGCCATTCTATTTTTTTTCCTGCTTAGTCCCTCCCTCAGTCCAGATGTGTGGAAAGTTGTCCTCCTGGATTTGTCAAGTGGGCTCGAGAAGGAGAGCCAGTTTGCTGCTACGACTGTGTTCCTTGTCCGGAGGGGACCTTCTCCACTCAGGAAGGTGGGTGACACTGAGAAAAAATGGAGGCCTTGTGGAACTGGATCCATCCAGAACATTTTCATGAAAGTGCAAGTTAAAAGACAGATTGAAGCTTGCTACTGTTATTCTTTTTTTAACCTGCACAATTTCTCATCTAAAAGGAAGTAAAAAGACTTTGAAGGAGGGGCTGAGAAGAGATGGGAGGAGGGGGTGGCAGACAGGGCAAACTTTACTAACAGCAGAGGAAATATCTCTTACTGAGATGGACCAAACTACGGCCTAAGTTATTGCTAGGCCTTTTGTTTCCTACAAAAGATGGCGACCCAGATGGGACTTTCAGGTCGAGGCGATATTTCACTGAGGGCCATTCGACCCCTCGAGCCCACCGGGTGGTCGCTCCTGAACATTCTCCGGGCGCCACGGGGAATCCCCTCCGGGGACGGTAGCACGCTCTGTGGTACTGACGGTGCTCTGAACGAGTCCAAGAACCCTGAAATGTAGGAACGGTGGTCTGAATAATTCCTGGCCAGGACGGGGAGTCTGACTGCACGTCTCAGGCGAGTATCTGTTAAACTCTGAGTACCTGTCTCATTTGAAGACAGAAGAGGGGACTGATCACCTCCTGGACTCGGGCGCACCCTAAAGTAGTCCGTGTCAGGTTGTGTGGGTGGTTAAGCCATTGCAGTTCCTGTTGGTGACCGTTGGAATGTCCAGCACTGCAGGTCAGTGGCAATGTTTAGAAATGGGTGGTGGAGAAATGGGTGGCAGACGATTTTTAGTTCAGATAAGTGCTGCTAAATTCACCTTTCTAGGAACACCTGAGTTCTTTGGAACTTATTTATTATTTATTTATTAATTGATTATATGCGCCCTCTCCCAAAGGACTGGGCTTACAAAGTAAAAACAACACAACAATAAATTAAATAAAACCAGATTAAACAAATCAAGCCGAATTAATACTAAAATCCCAGCATTAAAACTCTAAAAACCACCCCACCCCAGGGTCACAGCCCGGATTGATTAAACAACCAGGTCTTCAAGTCGCGACAGAAATGAATTGATGACTTGATGAATTGTTTTAGGTCCACCTTCTGAAAGACCTTGCAATTCCCTGTTTATTGGCCTCCCCTTGAGGATCCCTGAGACGGTGTCCCTGGTCCATAATGTGGTGCTGTGGATAGTTATGGGGGGAACTCATTACACAAATAGTCTGCCAAGCATGTAGATGAATCAATCAATCAGAATAGAGCTGGACGGGACCTTGGAGGTCTTCTAGTCCAGCCCCTGATCAAGCAGATTAAACTATACCATTTTCAGGCAAGTAATTCTTCTCAATGCTTTTATCTTACAAGAAATACCTTCTTTGGATAACAGCTGACAACTTTGGCATTTTCCAAAAGTATTTCTTAACAATTTCATTAAAAAGAACACAAGAAGGATATAATTTTTTAAAAAATAATGTAGCTAGGTATATTTATTTATTTATTTATTTATTTATTTATTTATTTATTTATTTATTTGACTTGTATGCCGCCCACTCTCCAAAGGGACTTGGGGTGGCTAACAACTAAAAAGCAACAATAAATTAATTACCTAAAAATAACATTAAACATTACAAGCCAAATTGTGCTAAAACCCACCAATCCTAACTAAATTTAAAACCCCTCCCAGCCTTCGAAGAGCCAAGTTTTAGATCATGGCGGAAGGTGGAGGTCAGGGGCCAAACGGAGTCCCAGAGGCAGTTGGTTCCATAGGGGCCACCACAGAATAGGCCCTTCCCGGGGACCCAAGCCGACATTGAGTCGCAGATGGCACCTCAAGGAGCCCCTGCCTGTACGCACAGGCTGTTGGTTTCTCGGCGGCAGGAGATGTTTACGTAAATATCCCGGAGCCATGCCTTGAAGGACTTTGTATGTCAATACCAGAACCTTGAACTCACCCGAGGGCAACGGTAACCAATGCAGGTCATGCAGGAGGGGCGTATAATGGGAGTACCGGGAAGCTCCCATCACAACTCACGAGTCAGTATTCTGCACCAGCTGAACCGGTGGTGTGCAAGGGCAGTCCTAAATAGAGAGCATTACAGTAGGCGAGTTTAGAGGTTACAAGTGCATGAGTGATCGTGCGCAGGGCATCTCAGCCCAGATATGGGCGTAACTGGCGAACCAGCTGGACCTCAGCAAAGGCCTCCCTGGCCGCAGCTCCCACCTGCTCCTCCAACCTGAGCTGCGAGTCTAGGAGCACCCCCAGATTCCGTACCCTGTCCATGGGGGCAACACTTCCCCCATGACCAAAGATGGAATATCTTGACTGGACCGAGATGTTGGTATGCACAACCACTCCATCTTGGCCGGATTGAGCCGAAGCATGTTCCTGTCCATCCAGATCCTGCATTCACATCCAGACAATGGGATATCACGGAGAGGGCATCACTGATGTGGTTTGGGGAGGAGATGTACAACTGTGTATCATCAGCATACTGATGATACTTCACCCTATGGATATATCTTGTGTTTTCCTAGGCCTCACAGCTAAAAGGTGTTATATGGTATCTTGTGTTTTCCTAGGCCTCACAGCTAAAAGGTGTTATATGGTATCTTGTGTTTTCCTAGGCCTCACAGCCAAAGGTGTTATATGGTACCTTGTTTTCCTAGGCCTCACACCTAAAAGAATGTGACATACCCTTGTTAAGAGCTACAAGATAACAAATGCCTGACACAACTGATGTATATTACTCCCATTGCATTCCTTTCAGAGCTGCAAGATACCTAGTGTCTAACAGACTTGATTTATAGTACCCAATTGCATTCCTCCTCTAATTAAGTTTTGTTTTCCCTGAGCTTAGGTTTCTATTCTGCTGGAATTCACGATTTCCTGTAAACCAGGTGGTGTTTTGTTGATACGCATGCTCAGACTCACGATGTTTGGTAACTTTCCACACACTGCTCCCCCCCTTGCTGTAGTTACCCCTCCCTGCTAAATCTGCTTAATAAAAGAGACTGTTGCGATCTGTTCAGGGGACACAACATCACCCCAGGCACTTCGTGCTTTCTCATCTTTAGAAACTTCTTGTGTGGTGTCTCTTATTTGGCTTCTTTCGTCCTTGCGAGGACCCCCTAAATTGTCTCGGCGAGGGCTGAGACTCGTTCCTGCGGGAACCCAGGACAACGTCAGCAGGGAACCTAGGACAACGAGTAAAGTGCTGTAGACTTGCTGCAGCATCTGGGGCTCGTCCGGGATCCTGCTGAATTGTCCAGAGGCGTGACCATTGGCTAGTGGTGCGTCACCTTCACCCTCATTGCTTACCCGTCCGGACGCGACAAAGTGCACACGTAAGTAATGGCTCCGAACTCGAGAGTCTCGTCAAAGCATAGGGATGAGCTCTATTCTCTGGTGAAGAAGGCTAATTGTTTGCAAAAGGTTAATGGCACCACTATCTATCCTCTTTCTAAGAAATCTCTTACCTCTTTTCTATCCTATGTTCATGAGAAATGCCCTGTCTACCCGGAGGAAGGTACCCTTAAGAAGGCTACCTGGCTGTGCTTGGGAAAATTCCTCCATGAACACCCTCGAGCTCCGCCTGATATCCTAGTGACTTGGCGGGCCGTTATGGCTGCTCTTGGCATCCTCTATCCTAACTCTCCTTCTACTGATTCTGCTGCTCGCTCTCTTCTAATACGGAGGAATCCTTGCCAAAGGTCTCTCCACCTCCGTATGAGTCTCCTACTGTCCCTGAAGTTGCCTCTGCTCCCCCAGCAGACACAGCTCTTTCTGCTCCTGCAGCGTCTTTCCCTCCTTCAGAGGATACAGACATGACTGCAGGAACTTTTTCTGCCTTGGTTGCTTCTTCCTCTCTTTCTCTAAGAACTGAACCTCCGCTTTCAGCTTACCCTATGACCATCCCTCCGGGGTGCTGATTCCATGAGAACATCAATGTGCGGATGCTTAAAATTTAAAAGAAGCTGTTACTTCCTACGGTATTCACTCTCCATATGTAATGCTTATGTAACTAGAATACAGGCAACTGCTCTCTTCTGATGCACTGGATGGCAGAACTGAAAGTGGAAGGCATGCCCTATTGATTTCAATAGTCCACAATTAGATCTGCTGATCAGAAGCATGGAATGAGACACAGATCTGTTAGGAAGCCCCTCCATACAGTACAATGGGGCTGTTCAAAGGAAATATGGTTCATTTACTGTTATGTGTTAGGAAGAACTAAGAGAAGATGAAAATGTTTACTATTCTTTTCATGATGTGATTTTCATTAAAACTTCTTAGATGTGATGTATAATAATGTATAATAATTGCATGCAGAATTGAGCTTAGCTGTGTATGTATAATAATGTAAATAAGTGTATGCAGAATTGAATAGGATTAATCCTTTACCTGTGTATAGCCCTAATTGGAATTGCTGAAGTTCAAAATAAATTAATTGTAACATGTTTGGCAACCAGAGAATTAAATTGGCTTTTTGGATTGGACTTAGAGTTGTGGGGGCAGATAGGCAGTGGTTCGGGCCCACAATCACCTTTGTGATTGGAACCGCTCCTTGAGTTTTCCCAATGCTCTGAGAACAAACTACAGGTTTATTAAATGTGGAAACTTAAAGGGACAAACCCTCCTCAGGGCTGGAGGTATTGTGTGTGAGAATGTGTCTGTATGCAATCATTTCCAGCCCTGGGGATGAGATCCTCTACAATAGAGCTTATTGGCTCTCAGAAAAGAATTGTAAATATGCAAGCCGTATGATTACAGTGTAAATGTGTGAGTATGTTGATAGTAAAAAGGTGGTAGAAATGTTTGTGTATTGACCCTATCCCAGATTGAAAGGAGAGTAAGAAAGAGTGTGAGAAAGGTCCGGACCTGAGAAAGATAGGATTATTTGTGTGTGTATTTGTGTGTGCTTTACTCATGATGAAAATTATTTGTGTGTGATTTATTGGTGAAAAGAATATTGAGTGGAAAAAATGGATGAGATTTGTTTTAAACATTCCCCTTCTTGTCTTCGCTGGTTGTTGTAGGGGTGGAGGGGGGAGAATGAGGCTTTGATCACAATTTTTTTTCTCTGCTTTGAGTTTTTGCCTTGAAAAAGGCGAGGTTAGAAAATAACTTTGTCATAGGTTACATAGCTTCATCTCCTGATTTTTTAGAGATTTTCACACAAAGGAGCCTCAGATAGATAGGCTGAGATTGGCAAATTGCCTGGAACGTTATCTGTAAAGGTGGCTCGGTTCCCAGGTGGGCAATTTGCCCGGATCTTTGAAGATGACTCAGTTCCCAGTTTCAGCAAAGGGAATCAAAATTTAAAACTAGCTGCACTTTGTACATGCTCTTCATCCATATTCTGATTAAAGCAGAGAATTGACACTAAAATTTGACTCCATCTGGAGGGTTTACAACAAGAACTGGAGAATGCATGGCTATTGCCAGCACAACAGGTAAAGTCATGAAAGGTTTACAATGGGCTTTGCAAATAACTTTCTCTTCTAATTTTTGATAAGTACAGTAAGGTATAAATGGTGGAGTTATGTAAAGTCTGATTTTCAATTTTATTTTCAGAATAACTTATCTCTTCAATGTCCTTTGCCTGACTATCTAAGCTGTATTGTTTGCCTAAAGAACTTTGGCTTGCTTACTTAATGACTTCTTCCTTTACAAGGATTCTCATGATGATACCTGGAAAGTGTCCTGCTATTTTAACTTTCAAAACTTTTTCTCAACAGCCTTTCAACTTAATCTCTGACTCTCATTATGTGTGTCAAATTATTTTTAATCTTCCAGGTGCTTATATTATGCCCAGGATTTACCCTAATCATGATCTTATTTTTAATTTTGCAACAGCTACTACAAGACCGAAGATATTTCTTACATAGGTAGTCACTTGACCCTTTCTGGGCCTCTTTCTTAAGGCTATTGCTTTGTTGATTTTTTTCAATCACTCTTTTTCATCAAACTGCTAAAGGCCTGGCACAAGCTTGCCATATTCCAGTTACTCAAGACAAGCAGAATTGTCTGCCTTCAATCTTGCTCTTTCAATGTTTCCCAATCAGCCCCTTAACATTATTACAGATAGTTTGTATGTTTCACATCTGGTCTCTTGTATATACGATGCTTACATTTCTCCCTCAACCCCTGTCCCTTTAATGAGACTTTTTTACAGCTCCAGGATTTTTACATCTCCGTGCTCATCCACTGTTTGTAGCACATATTAGAAGTCATCAACATCTTCCTGGATTTTTATCAGAAGGAAATCATATGGCAGATGAGGCATGTAAAACCAACCCGTCCTCCTGTCTGTATACCTTAACAGCAGGAGAAAGCCATGACTATTTTCATCAGAACAAAAGGCTCTTGTCAAGCAATTTGGTATTACCCATCAAGAAGCCTCTGCCATAATTCAGCAATGTCCAACATGCAGTCTACAGGCATCTGCTATCCCACAAGGGGTCAACCCCAGGGTACTAGTGCTTGTGAGACATGGCAAATGGATGTAACTCAATATCCATCCTTTGCCCCTTGGAAATTCATTCATGTTTCCATTGATACGTATTCAGGTTTCATCATGGCAACCTTGCAAAGGGTGAAACCGCAAAACAAGTTATTAATCATTGTATTCGGACTTTCGTAGCGTTGGGATGTCCAAAAACTCTAAAACTGACAATGGACCAGCTTATCGAGCTCTGCCTTTGCACAATTTTGCCATCGCTGGTCAATAATCCATAAATTCGGCATTCCTTTCAATAGCCAGGGCCAGGCCATTATAGAGAGGCAAATTTGACTCTTAAACAGGCCTTGGACAGACACTTGGGGTCAAAAGGCATCAGCCCCGACACTCCGGCGTTGCAAAATGTATTAAATGTTAGCTTGTATTCATTGAATTTTCTTAATCTCACTGGATCTCCTGCCTCCACTGCTGCCTCGAGACATTTCTCCACTCCTCCCTCCCTCTTCTCGTCCTCTGGTTTATTACAGGCATCTTCCGGATCCAGCTTGGAAAGGTCCAGCTCAACTGATCACTTGGGGAAAAGGCTACGCAGCAGTTCAATTGCCTGATCGAGTTTTGTGGGTTCCGGCTCGCTGTGTCGCCCTGTCATCTCGATCAACCAAAAAGAAAGATGAAGATCCTCCTGATCCTATCCTGATCTCTCTTGCCTCTTCTGTCTCTAATGCCTCTTCCTCTCTTCCTAAATGTACTCTCCTTGAACGTCTAAGTGCTTATATAAGAGTTCCTCATTGTAGAGTGCAAACCCCTCTTGGGGGTCGTGCGGAACTTGTTTGCAGACAACGCCATCCCTTCCTGCATCCAGCTCAGTGGACTTGGCTAAAGAATGGATATCCTATCCATCCCTCTAACAATACTTACATTATATCCTCTCCCTGTTCCACTTCTCTGTTAATTTTAACATTTCATCTGAAGACTACGGCTCTTATGTATGCTCCCTGTTTTCCCAAAGCAAAAAGATCTTTTGATATGAAAGTTTCCCTTCTCTCCTTGCCTTTTTCCCATGTTTCTACCCCTGCAGCTCTCCGCTTGCGGCTCCTATTCAGCATACAGCAGAACCTGCATCGTCCGCTAATTATACTTGGACTATTTTGGACTTCCAAGGAAGCATCCTTCATTCCATCTCTAATCGAACTCTGTGGCCTTGGTTTCCTGCACTTTCCTTTGACTTTGCTGAAATGCTGGTGGCGCCCATGGATTTAAACATAAAACAAAATGTGATCCTTCCCTCGGGATGTCTGGAGCATTGGTCCAGGCCTGTATATCTGCCCAGGACATCTTACTGATCTCTCCCACCTAGATAAATGTGGAACCATCTCTGATTGGTACTGCAAGTCCTGGCAATGTGTGTCAACTGGAAAGATTTGGTGGACTGCTCCCTATACTACTGACTATATCAAAGCTGTACTAGGCCCTGATAACAATTTGCCTTGGCATTCCTGCTCCAATTGGGCCTGCTGCGGCGTTCGCCTTAACCCTATGACTGTTACTTTTACATCTCACGGAAGGAGTCTTCCAATTACTGAATGGTTTAATGGTAAAAAATGGGGGGGAAGGATGAACGATAAGTCCACAACCAGTCATCCAGGTAATATATTCATAATCCGTCTATCCATGTCCTTAGAAACATCCCCACCTGTGGGCCCAAACAAACAAGTCAATTCGCCCTTTTACAGCCCTTGACTAAAAGAAACAATCCATTGGTGTCCTTGGTCTCCTCTGCGCATGATGCCCTTGTGGCAGCCGTGCTTTCCTAACAATGATAGTAAGTGTTGGCTGTGTTTGTCTTCTCAACCCCTTTTTATGAGGCCATAGGTTCGCCTTACCTTTTGCCAATAGCACCTCAGATGCTGGTTGCAGGTGGTCTAACTCTTCTATAACGGTATCCTCAATTGAAGGTCAAGGTTGTTGCCTTGGGTATGTACCCTCTAACCTTTCTCACTTTTGCATCAATGCCTCCTCAGATGCCTATATTTTCTGCACAATCTACTTACCAAAAGAAAGGCTAGAGCTTTACGGTGAAGGGTGGGCTGTTATGTACACTACTCTATCAACTGCAAATCTTTTCAAACGTTTCCACGGTCAGTTTTTTAATTCCTTCCAATGGCTCTATCTGGGCCTGCTCTACGGGTGCTACTGCATGTGTCAGTGGAGACATTTTACACACACAAAGAGCTTTTTGCATTCAGGTTTATCTTCTCCCTAAAATGTCTGTTTTTCCAATAATGAGTTCCTTTCTCGCATGGAAACACCCCAGTACTTTCCACGAACCAAGCGGAAATGGTTACTACCATGACCTTGGCCCTTCTCCTGGGCCTAGGAGCTGGTGCGGCAACAGGGATCGCAGGAATGGTTGTGGCTGACCAAAACATCCGCAAACTCAGTGCTGAAATAGATGATGACCTCGACGCATTGAGCAATCTATGGTTGCCCTCCAAAAGTCCCTCACCTCTCTTTCCGAAGTAGTTCTGCAAAATAGGAGGGGCTTGGACTTGCTATTCCTTAAACAGGGCGGTCTGTGTGTCGCCTTGAAAGAGGAATGTTGTTTTATACCGACAGTTCGGGCATTGTGCTTGACTCTATGGCAGAATTAAATACCGATTAAAAGATAGAGAGAGCGTTCCCAATCCCACACGTGGTACCAGGAAATGTTCAACTTTTCTCCCTGGTTGACCACCCTCCTCTCGGCCCTAGCGGTCCTCTGATTTTGTTGCTCCTTGCATGTACAATTGGCCCATGTGTCATGGGGAGAGTTCTAGCTTTCTTGAAACAACGACTAAACAGTATTAGTGATGATGTCCTCTTGCTAAAGCACACTGTTGAAAATGAATTTAAACAACCTCTTTTAGATTTAGCCTCTGAGTCTGATGAAGACTCTGAATCAGAAACTTTTCCTTTGGAAAAGCGTGCTGGCTCCCTCGGATCTCCCGGAGGGATTCACTGGGGATGTCGTAGCTTTAGAAGGTTATTAACCATCTTGTAAAAAAATAAAAACAGAGGACATATGGATATATCTTATGCTTGGTTTTCCTAGGCCTCACAGCCAAAAGGAGTTATATGGTACCTTGTTTTCCTAGGCCTCACAGCCAAAAGGAGTTATATGGTACCTTGTTTTCCTAGGCCTCACAGCTAAAAGAATTTGACATACCCTTGTTCAGAGCTACAAGATAACAAATGCCTGACACAACTGATGTATACTACTCCCATTGCATTCCTTTCAGAGCTGCAAGATACCTAGTGTCTGACAGACTTGATTTATAGTACCCAATTGCATTCCTCCTCTAATTAAGTTTTGTTTTCCCTGAGTTTAGGTTTCTATTCTGCTGGAATTTACGATTTCCTGTAAACCAGGTGGTGTTTTGTTGATACGCATGCTCAGACTCAGCTGTTTGGTAACTTTCCATATGCTCCCCTCCTTGCTGTAGTTACCCCTCCCTGCTAAATCTGCTTAATAAAAGAGACTGTTGCGATCTGTTGGGGACACAACATCACCCCAGGCACTTCGTGCTCTCTCATCTTTAGAAACTTCTTGTGTGGTGTCTCTTATTTGGCTTCTTTAGTCCGAGGACCCCTAAATTGTCTCGAGGGCTGAGACTCGTTCCTCGGGAACCCAGGACAACATCAGCAGGGAACCTAGGACAACGAAAGTGTTGCAGACTTGCTGTTCTGAGAGCCAATAAGCTCCATTGCAGAGGATCTCATCCTCCGGGGCTGGAAATGATTACATACAGACACATTCTCACACCAACATTTCCAGACCTGGGGAGGGTTTGTCCCTTTAAATTTCCGCATTTTTTTAAACCTGTAGTTTTGTTCTCAGAGCATTGGGAGAACTTAAGGAGCGGTTCCAATCACAAAGGTGATTGTGGGCCCGAACCACTGCCTATCTGCCCCCCCTCCCCCAACTCTAAGTCCAATCCAAAAAGCCAATTTAATTCTCTGGTTGCCAAACATTTTACAATTAATTTATTTTGAACTTCAGCAATTCCAATTAGGGCTATACACAGGTAAAGGATATTTTCTTCAATTCAATCCTATTCAATTCTGCATACACTTATTTTACATTATTATACATACACAGCTAAGCTCTATTCTGCATGCAATCATTATACATTATTATACATACACATCTAAGAAGTTTTAATGAAAATCACATCCTGAAAAGAATAGTAAACATTTTCTTCTTATCTTAGTTCTTCCTAACATATAACAGTCTAAATTAACCATATTTCCTTTGAACAGCCCCATTGTACTGTATGGAGGGGCTTCCTAACAGATCTGTATCTCGTTCCATGCTTCTGAACAGCAGAGCTAATTGTGGACTATTGAACTCAATAGGGCATGCCTTCCACTTTCAATTCTGCCATCCAGTGCATCAGAAGAGAGCAGTTGCCTGTATTCTAGTTACATCCATTGTCCTATCTCTTTAAACACTAAATAATCAAAAAAGATTAAACATAAAAATTTAAACAATTAAATTTATGTGTCTCTGTCTTGTGTTTCTAGCTTAAATCTCCCCCTTTTTCTAATTGTTCCTTTAATATTTTCCTTATGGGGGTGTACAATGGCTTTGGAGAATCAAAAAATTTAGCCTGCTCAGAAGGAGCTGAAAGTCCAATTAGAGAAGATTTTTGAGTGACAATTTTTACCTGATCATAATCAGGAGTGGGGCTTATAGTCAATTATTATTTTGCTCAGACATCAGAGCCAGATGTTTCCACTGCTTGATGGCATTGAAACCATCTATGTAATATTTGAACAGGAGCCCTGGGTTCAAGATGTAAGGTATGCCCTATCTTTACCCAATCCTGCAACCTGAGCATCCTGTGCTCAGGGTACCAGGGACAATGTTTTCCTATCTCCTCAATCAGCTTATTTATGTCAGCCTCAGGTACTTTTGCACCTGATGTCTGCTGATGCTGAGACAGATTGCAACCCATACTTACCACTGAAGAGGTCCCTTGGAACGACGGTGCACCATGGGGTCTATTTCAGACGGCAGTATGCGTTGGCTGTTGCCTACCCGGAGGGTTGTTGTCCCTGTTTGAAGCCATTTGTGGGGATTCAATAACCAGTCATTTCAGTGTCCAAAGATGTCTGACCACACAGAGGAGGACCCATACGCAGAAGATGAGCTCAGCCGAAGGGGGGGCAACCCCAGGCAATGACGATCAGTTGCCAGATTCTTATGACAGCGAGGACAAGAGCAAAAACAACCCAATGGTGAGTGAACCGGTTCCCCCTTTCGTCTTCCCAATACAGCTCACGGCCCCAAAACCAGGAATTCAGAGGACTGTCAGGGTTCCAGCAGTTACTCCAATTAAATCATGAGCCTCAAGCCACACTTCCAAAACTAAAGAGGTTTATTTGAAGGTAACATTCTCGTCCGGCATTTGGGCATAGCCAACTCTGAGATACAAAATTCACTGTCACATGATCCTGCTTTCCCCCCACCCCTCTGGGTGTATCATCCAACAACGTTCATAGACAAAGAGTCATCAATCATGCTCTCCAATTAGATTTTCATGGCAGAAGCTTCAGCCATCTAATCAGTCTCTGAAGAAAATATGAATGGAATGTACT
>SOZL01001587.1:26973-54280 GCA_009733165.1 Naja naja | reverse complement strand
CAAGTACAGCAACACCACTTCCTCAGGAGCTCCCTAGCTCTCAAGGGGTCTCATCTGGCACACCCATGTCAACTAGTGCTCCTTCTCCAACTATGTGAGCACCAAAAGCACCCCCACGTTTCATCTGCTCCCTATCTTTGGAAACGAGCACATTGCAGGAGCAAACATTGCATTCCCACTGTGCATCACACCATGGAGACAGAAAGTTTGTGCACAGTAGCCCTCTTCCAGCACAGCAAAGCCTGAGACCAGCTTGCCCTCCACCTTATCCACCTCTGAAAGCACAGGACCAGAAGGACAACTAGCGAACTCCATCTAGTCCCAGCACAAGAGACTACTTCTACTCACTCACAAGTCTATCTCTTTCTCCAGCTCCGATACGAGAAACATCCAAAAGTACAGTGGTGTCTTCTCCCTCAAGTTTGTCTCCCAGCCATATCCCAACGCAGAGTCAGCAGACCTCACATCCCGCGACGTCCGGCATCTCCAGTTCTTCCTCACCACAAACGCTGAAGACAAGTACAGCATCCACCACTTCCTCAGGAGCTCCTAGCTCTCAAGGGGTCTCATCTGGCACACCCATGTCAACTAGTGCTCCTTCTCCGACTAGTGAGCAGCAAAGCACCCCCCACGTTTCATCTGCTCCCCTATCTTTGGAAACGAGCACACCGCAGGAGCAAACATTGCATTCAACCACTGTGCATCACACCATGGAGACAGAAAGTGTAGTGCACAGTAGCCTCCCTTCCAGCACAGCAAAGCCTGAGACCAGCTTCCCTCCACCTTATCCACCCCTGAAAGCCACAGTACTAGAAGCACAACTGGTGTAACTCCATCCAGTCTCAACACAAGAGGGGCGACTTCGACTCTCTCACAAGTCTCATCTCTTTCTCCAGCTCCGACTTCGGAAACATCCCAAATCACAGTGGTGTCTTCTCCCTCAAGTTTGTCTCCCAGTCATATCCCAACGCAGAGAGTCAGGAGACCTCACATCCCTCGACGTCCGGCGTCTCCAGTTCTTCCTCACCACAAACTCTGAAGACAAGTACAGCATTTACCACTTCCTCAGGAGCTCCTAGGTCTCAAGGGGTATCATCTGGCTCAACCATGTCAACTAGTATATCTTCTCCGACTAGTGAGCACCAAAGCACCCCCCACGTTTCATCTGCTCCCCTATCTTTGGAAACGAGCACACCGCAGGAGCAAACATTGCATTCCACCACTGTGCATCACACCATGGAGACAGAAAGTGTAGTGCACAGTAGCCTCCCTTCCAGCACAGCAAAGCCTGAGACCAGCTTCCCCTCCACCTTATCCACCTCCGAAAGCCACAGTACTAGAAGCACAACTGGTGTAACTCCATCCAGTCTCAACACAAGAGGGGCGACTTCGACTCTCTCACAAGTCTCATCTCTTTCTCCAGCTCCGACTTCGGAAACATCCCAAATCACAGTGGTGTCTTCTCCCTCAAGTTTGTCTCCCAGTCATATCCCAACGCAGAGTCAGGAGACCTCACATCCCTCGACGTCCGGCGTCTCCAGTTCTTCCTCACCACAAACTCTGAAGACAAGTACAGCATTTACCACTTCCTCAGGAGCTCCTAGGTCTCAAGGGGTATCATCTGGCTCAACCATGTCAACTAGTATATCTTCTCCGACTAGTGAGCACCAAAGCACCCCCCACGTTTCATCTGCTCCCCTATCTTTGGAAACGAGCACACCGCAGGAGCAAACATTGCATTCCACCACTGTGCATCACACTGTGAAGACAGAAAGTGTAGTGCACAGTAGCCTCCCTTCCAGCACAGCAAAGCCTGAGACCAGCTTGCCCTCCACCTTATCCACCTCTGAAAGCCACAGTACTAGAAGCACAACTGGCGTAACTCCATCCAGTCTCAGCACACGAGAGGCGACTTCGACTCTCTCACAAGTCTCATCTCTTTCTCCAGCTCCGACTTCGGAAACATCCCAAATCACAGTGGTGTCTTCTCCCTCAAGTTTGTCTCCCAGTCATATCCCAACGCAGAGTCAGGAGACCTCGCATCCCGCGTCCAGCGTCTCCAGTTCTTCTTCACCACAAACTCTGAAGACAAGTACAGCATCCACCACTTCCTCAGGAGCTCCTAGCTCTCAAGGGGTCTCATCTGGCACACCCATGTCAACTAGTGCTCCTTCTCCGACTAGTGAGCACCAAAGCACCCCCACGTTTCATCTGCTCCCCTATCTTTGGAAACGAGCACACCGCAGGAGCAAACATTGCATTCCACCACTGTGCATCACACTGTGAAGACAGAAAGTGTAGTGCACAGTAGCCTCCCTTCCAGCACAGCAAAGCCTGAGACCAGCTTGCCCTCCACCTTATCCACCTCCGAAAGCCACAGTACTAGAAGCACAACTGGCGTAACTCCATCCAGTCTCAGCACACGAGAGGCGACTTCGACTCTCTCACAAGTCTCATCTCTTTCTCCAGCTCCGACCTCAGAAACATCCCAAATCACAGTGGTGTCTTCTCCCTCAAGTTTGTCTCCCAGTCATATCCCAACGCAGAGCCAGGAGACCTCGCATCCCACGACGTCCAGCGTCTCCAGTTCTTCCTCACCACAAACTCTGAAGACAAGTACAGCATCCACCACTTCCTCAGGAGCTCCTAGTTCTCAAGGGGTCTCATCTGTCATACCCATGTCAACTAGTGCTCCTTCTCCGACTAGTGAGCACCAAAGCACCACCCACGTTTCATCTGCTCCCCTATCTTTGGAAACGAGCACATTGCAGGAGCAAACAGTGCATTCCACCACTGTGCATCACACCATGGAGACAGAAAGGTTTGTGCACAGTAGCCTCCCTTCCAGCACAGCAAAGCCTGAGACCAGCTTGCCCTCCACCTTATCCACCTCTGAAAGCCACAGGACCAGAAGGACAACTGGCGTAACTCCATCTAGTCCCAGCACATCAGAGACTATTTCTACTCACTCACAAGTCTCATCTCTTTCTCCAGCTCCGATACGAGAAACATCCAAAAGTACAGTGGTGTCTTCTCCCTCAAGTTTGTCTCCCAGCCATATCCCAACGCAGAGTCAGCAGACCTCACATCCCGCGACGTCCGGCATCTCCAGTTCTTCCTCACCACAAACGCTGAAGACAAGTACAGCATCCACCACTTCCTCAGGAGCTCCTAGCTCTCAAGGGGTCTCATCTGGCACACCCATGTCAACTAGTATATCTTCTCCGACTAGTGAGCACCAAAGCACCCCCCACGTTTCATCTGCTCCCCTATCTTTGGAAACGAGCACACCGCAGGAGCAAACATTGCATTCCACCACTGTGCATCACACTGTGAAGACAGAAAGTGTAGTGCACAGTAGCCTCCCTTCCAGCACAGCAATGCCTGAGACCAGCTTGCCCTCCAGCTTATCCACCTCCAAAAGCCACAGTACTAGAAGCACAACTGGCGTAACTCCATCCAGTCTCAGCACACGAGAGGCGACTTCGACTCACTCACAAGTCTCATCTCTTTCTCCAGCTGCGACCTCGGAAACGTCCCAAATCACAGTGGTGTCTTCTCCCTCAAGTTTGTCTCCCAGTCATATCCCAACACAGAGTCAGGAGACCTCACATCCCTCGACGTCCGGCGTCTCCAGTTCTTCCTCACCACAAACTCTGAAGACAAGTACAGCATCCACCACTTCCTCAGGAGCTCCTAGCTCTCAAGGGGTCTCATCTGGCACACCCATGTCAACTAGTGCTCCTTCTCCGACTAGTGAGCAGCAAAGCACCCCCCACGTTTCATCTGCTCCCCTATCTTTGGAAACGAGCACACCGCAGGAGCAAACATTGCATTCCACCACTGTGCATCACACTGTGCAGACAGAAAGTGTAGTGCACAGTAGCCTCCCTTCCAGCACAGCAAAGCCTGAGACCAGCTTGCCCTCCACCTTACCAACCTCCGAAAGCCACAGTACTAGAAGCACAACTGGCATAACTCCATCCAGTCTCAGCACACGAGAGGCGACTTCGACTCACTCACAAGTCTCATCTCTTTCTCCAGCTCCGACACGAGAAACATCCAAAAGCACAGTGGTGTCTTCTCCCTCCAGTTTGTCTCCCAGTCATATCCCAACGCAGAGCCAGGAGACCTCGCATCCCCCGACGTCCGGCGTCTCCAGTTCTTCCTCACCACAAACTCTGAAGACAAGTACAGCATCCACCACTTCCTCAGGAGCTCCTAGCTCTCAAGGGGTCTCATCTGGCACACCCATGTCAACTAGTGCTCCTTCTCCAACTAGTGAGCACCAAAGCACCACCCACGTTTCATCTGCTCCCCTATCTTTGGAAACGAGCACACCGCAGGAGCAAACATTGCATTCCACCACTGTGCATCACACTGTGAAGACAGAAAGTGTAGTGCACAGTAGCCTCCCTTCCAGCACAGCAAAGCCTGAGACCCGCTTGCCCTCCAGCTTATCCACCTCTGAAAGCCACAGTACTAGAAGCACAACTGGTGTAACTCCATCCAGTCTCAGCACACGAGAGGCGACTTCGACTCACTCACAAGTCTCATCTCTTTCTCCAGCTCCGACTCGGAACATCCCAAATCACAGTGGTGTCTTCTCCCTCAAGTTTGTCTCCCAGTCATATCCCAACGCAGAGCCAGGAGACCTCGCATCCCGCGACGTCCAGCGTCTCCAGTTCTTCCTCACCACAAACTCTGAAGACAAGTACAGCATCCACCACTTCCTCAGGAGCTCCTAGCTCTCAAGGGGTCTCACCTGGCACACCTATGTCAACTAGTGCTCCTTCTCCGAGTAGTGAGCAGCAAAGCACCACCCACGTTTCATCTGCTCCCCTATCTTTGGAAACGAACACACCGCAGGAACAAACATTGCATTCCACCACTGTGCATCACACTGTGAAGACAGAAAGTGTAGTGCACAGTAGCCTCCCTTCCAGCACAGCAAAGCCTGAGACCAGCTTGCCCTCCACCTTATCCACCTCTGAGAGCCACAGTACTAGAAGCAAAATTGGCATAACTCCATCCATTCTCAGCACACGAGAGACGACTTCGACTCACTCACAAGTCTCATCTCTTTCTCCAGCTGCGACCTCGGAAACGTCCCAAATCACAGTGGTGTCTTCTCCCTCAAGTTTGTCTCCCAGTCATATCCCAACGCAGAGTCAGCAGACCTCACATCCCGCGACGTCCGGCATCTCCAGTTCTTCCTCACCACAAACTCTGAAGACAAGTACAGCATCCACCACTTCCTCAGGAGCTCCTAGCTCTCAAGGGGTCTCATCTGGCACACCCATGTCAACTAGTGCTCCTTCTCCGACTAGTGAGCAGCAAAGCACCCCCCACGTTTCATCTGCTCCCCTATCTTTGGAAACGAGCACACCGCAGGAGCAAACATTGCATTCCACCACTGTGCATCACACTGTGAAGACAGAAAGTGTAGTGCACAGTAGCCTCCCTTCCAGCACAGCAAAGCCTGAGACCAGCTTGCCCTCCACCTTATCCACCTCTGAAAGCCACAGTACTAGAAGCACAACTGGCGTAACTCCATCCAGTCTCAGCACACGAGAGGCGACTTCGACTCACTCACAAGTCTCATCTCTTTCTACAGCTCCGACACGAGAAACATCCAAAAGCACAATGGTGTCTTCTCCCTCCAGTTTGTCTCTCAGTCATATCCCAACGCAGAGCCAGGAGACCTCGCATCCCCCGACGTCCGGCGTCTCCAGTTCTTCCTCACCACAAACTCTGAAGACAAGTACAGCATCCATCACTTCTTCAGGAGCTCCTAGCTCTCAAGGGGTCTCATCTGTCATACCCATGTCAACTAGTCCTCCTTCTCCAACTAGTGAGCACCAAAGCACCACCCACATTTCATCTGCTCCCCTATCTTTGGAAACGAGCACATTGCAGGAGCAAACATTGCATTCCACCACTGTGCATCACACCATGGAGACAGAAAGTGTAGTGCACAGTAGCCTCCTTCCAGCACAGCAAAGCCTGAGACCAGCTGCCCTCCACCTTATCCACCTCAAGCCACAGTACTAGAAGCACAACTGGCGTAACTCCATCCAGTCTCAGCACACAAGAGGCGCACTTCTCTCACAAGTCTCATCTCTCTCCAGCTCCGACTTCGAAACATCCCAAATCACAGTGGTGTCTTCTCCCTCAAGTTTGTCTCCCAGTCATATCCCAACGCAGAGCCAGGAGACCTCGCATCCCGCGACGTCCAGCGTCTCCAGTTCTTCCTCACCACAAACTCTGAAGACAAGTACAGCATCCACCACTTCCTCAGGAGCTCCTAGCTCTCAAGGGGTCTCATCTGGCACACCCATGTCAACTAGTGCTCCTTCTCCCACTAGTGAGCACCAAAGCACCACCCACGTTTCATCTGCTCCCCTATCTTTGGAAACAAGCACATTGCAGGAGCAAACATTGCATTCCACCACTGTGCATCACACCATGGAGACAGAAAGGTTCATGCACAGTAGCCTCCCTTCCAGCACAGCAAAGCCTGAGACCAGCTTGCCCTCCACCTTATCCACCTCTGAAAGCCACAGGACCAGAAGGACAACTGGCTAACTCCATCCAGTCCCAGCACATCAGAGACTACTTCTACTCACTCACAAGTCTCATCTCTTTCTCCAGCTCCGATACGAGAAACATCCAAAAGTACAGTGGTGTCTTCTCCCTCAAGTTTGTCTCCCAGCCATATCCCAACGCAGAGCCAGGAGACCTCAGATCCTCCACGCCCAGCTCCAGTTCTTCCTCACCACAATCTCTGAAGACAAGTACAGCATCCACCACTTCCTCAGGACCTCCTAGCTCTCAAGGGGTCTCATCTGGCACACCCATGTCAACTAGTGCTTCTTCTCCAACTACTGAGCACCAAAGCACCATCCCTCGCCTTTCTTTGACAATGAATGCATCACACGAGGAAACGGTGCAATCTACGAGTCTGAGTACAGGTATAGATATTATTATTAATTTGAAGACTGTGAATTCCAATTCCTTTTAGTGGAATTATTGCTTTGTTTTTTCTCCCTTCTGCATCTTGAAAATTTTATTGTCAATGGTTTCTTTCAGACTCTTTTGCTCTGAGCAATTCACTGAATCAGAATAGAGCTGGAAATGACCTAATGGGACTTCTAGTTTAGTCCCCTGGTCAAATAGGAGACTATACAACATTTCACACAAGTGATTTGTCTAGTCTCTCCTTTAAAATCCTCAGTGATGGAGCACTCATAATGTCTGAAGACAAAGCTCTTCCACTGCTTAATTGTTCTCACTGTTAGGAAGTTTCTCCTTAATTCCAGGGTGCGTCTCACCTTGATTATTTTTCAGCCATTGTTCCTTGTCCTGCGTTCTCGTATTTTGGATACTAAATTAACTCCCTTCTCTTTGTGGCAGCCCTTCAAATACTGGAATACTGCTCTCATGTTTCCTCTTGTCCTTCTTTTCTCTAGAGTAGTCACATCCAATTCCTGTAACCTTTCTTCCTATGTTTCCTTGTCTCCATGCTTTTAATCATCTTAGTTGCTCTTCTCTGCACATTTTCTAAAGTTTCTTTTTTTGTAATGTGGTGACCAAAACTGGAATGTAGTATTCCAGGTGTTGCCTTACTGAGGCTTTATAAACACTTCACTTGATTTTGATTCTATGTTTCTATTTATATACATCATCTCTGTTTTTAGACTTCATCTACTTCTACTCAGGTTTGGTGGTGTCCAGTTCAACTCCTTCCACATAAATTATTGTTCATTAAAAATCTTTTCCCCACCGTGGGGATCTGGGCCGGTCCTGTCCCTCTGTGTGCTCTTTCTTCTCTGTCATGGAAGTTACCTCATTTCCCTTGTTTTATACTTTTGTGTATTACCCCAGTAGCAGGAGGCCCCTGTTGCTCATTGTTGAAGCCAGGTGATGTCTCTGGTTTGAGAAGAGTTTCTGATTCTTCCCTTCGTCATCCTGTGTATGTGAGCATTTGCTTAGTTTTATTTATTTATTTAGATTTCAGCAAGGCATTCGACAAAGTAGACCACAACCTACTTCTTAGTAAGCTAGAAAAAAGTGGAATAGATAGCACCACCACTAGATGGACTTACAACTGGCTGGCAAACCATACTCAACGAGTAGTGCTTAATGGTTCTAAGTCTACATGGAGGGAAGTAAGCAGTGGGGTGACACAAGGTTCCATTTTAGGCCCAGGACTCTTCCATACCTTCATTAACGACTTAGATGAGGGAATAGAAGGGGAACTTAGCAAATTTGCAGATGATACTAAGCTGGCAGGAATAACTAACAACCAAGAAGATAGGCTCAAGATCCAGATGGATCTTGACAGACTAGAACACTGGGCCATATCTAACAAAATGAAATTAAATGTAGAGAAAAGTAAAGTCCTACACTTAGGCAAGAAAAACCAAAAGGACACATATAGACTGGGTGAGACCAGGCTCAATAGCAGTAACTGTGAGAGGGATTTTGGAGTCTTAGTGGACAACCAGCTAAATATGAGCCAGCAGTGTGCAGCAGCAGCCAAAAAAGCTAATGCAACCCTAAGTTGTATTAACAGAGGGATACAATCAGGATCAAGTGAGGTACTAATACCACTCTATAAAGCCTTAGAAAGACCACACCTAGAGTACTGCATCCAGTTTTGTTTAGCACATTATAAAAAAGATGTTGAGGCTCTAGAAAAAATACAGAGAAGAGCAACCAGGATGATTAGGGGACTGGAGGATAAAACATACGAAGAACGGTTGCAGGAACTGGACTTGGCTAGTCTACTAAAGAGAAGGACCAGGGGAGACAGGAGAGCAGTCTTCCAATATTTGAGGGGCTGCCACAGAGAGGAGGAGGGGGTCAAGCTATTTTCCAAAGCACCCAAAGGCCAGACAAGGAATAATGGATGGAAACTGAACAAGGAGAGATTCAACCTGGAAATGAGGAGAAACTTTCTGACAGGGAGAACAATCAATCCATGGAACAGAAGTTGCCTTCGGAAGTTGTGGGAGCGCCATCACTTGAGACTTTCAAGAAGAGACTGGACTGCCATTTGTCAGAAATGGTGTAGGGTCTCCTGCTTGGGCGGGGGGTTGGACTAGATGACCTACAAGGTCCCTTCCAACTCTGATTATCTGTTATCTGTTATCTGTTAGTTTGGAAGGTGATGTAATTCAGAACTTTCTGACGAATTAGATGTGGGAGGTTGTGTGTCCCCACTCCCTACTAGCACGGACAATGTTACCTATATTTGTAATGGAATGCCTGCAAGAAAATAATCCCTCTGAACCCTGTTTTTATGTATTTTGTTTTGGAACCCCCTCATGGGTGACGCTTTAAATGATTTCTGGACATTTGTCTTCTTTGTTTTGACTAATCCTGTTCCCTTGTTCTGTGAAGCCTCTGCGACAGGCCTTCTGCCCCCGCGATGTTTCAATGGGGGGGTTCCTATCGGGGATCTCTGTAAATGTCAATCACCTTACATGGAGCCATTTTGCAAGGAGGCAAGGAATGAAGTCATTGTGGGTGAGTTCTCTTTTGTGCGCCTCCCAGTTCCCATGAAGGTGAGGATGAGTGCTGAGTTTTCATGTGGAATTCATGGCAACCTCTGCAGGCCCAGCTGGGGCCCCTCTGCATCTTTCTCTGTCCTGATGCCATGGACAGAGGCTGCCTTTAGCGTGCCCACCAAGCCACGTCCACCGAACCGGTGGTAAAAATATTTGAATTATTTATTTATTTATTTATGTATGTATTTATTTTATTTGGATTTATATGCCGCCGCATCTCCGGGGACTCGGGGTGGCTCACGGAAGGATATAAATATAAAATAGATAAAAATATTAATCTAACCCAAATATATACTAAAATACTCCAATTAAAACCCAATTAAAACCCCAATCCCTCTCAATCCAGGCCAGCCTGTGAAAACAGCCAGGTCTTTAGATTGTGGTGGAAGGAACGAAGGTCAGGGGCCAACCACAGGCCAGGGCAGTTGGAGAGGGTTGGCCCCACAGAGAAGGCCCTCCCCTGGGGGACCGCCAACCAACATTGTCTGGCCGATGGCATCCCCAGGAGGGCCTGCCTGTGAGAGCATACTGGGCAATTGGACCTCAATGCTGGGAGGAGGCGCTCCTGCAGGTACCCTGGACCCAAGCCATGAAGGGCTTTATAGGCTAGTACCAGCACCTTGAACCTTATACAGAGGGCAACCAGCAACCAATGCAGACTACGCAGGAGGGGTGTCACATGGGAGAATTGGGACACTCCCATCACTGCCCGTGGAGCCGCATTTTGCACCAGCTGAAGCCTCTGTATAGTCCGCAAGGGCAGCCCCAAATAGAGACCATTGCAGTAGTCAAGACGGGAAGCAACGAGCGCATGAGTGACCATGCGTAGGGAATCTTGGTCCAAGTAGGGGCGCAACTGGCACACCAGGAGAACCTGGGCAAATGCCCCCCTGGTGATGGCTCCCACCTGCTCCTCCCTATTGAGTTGTGCATTCAGGAGGACACCCAAGTTGTGTGCCCTATCCACAGGGGGCAACACCTCTCCCCCCATGACCAAAGATGGAATCCCACCACTGGTGGTTGTCCTTGGTGCTCTCCAAGCTGGGTGGTTTTCTTGCAGGCGTTTTATGACCCAACTGGGAAACCGCCTCAGTGCCAGATGGCATTCATCGACGACGGTTACATTCCTGACATTACTTAGTTGGGCCATGAAAGGTCTGCAAGAAAACCACCCAGCACAGAGACCACCGAGGAGCCCGTTGGCCTGTGCTGCTGTGAGGGGGACTCTGCTGAGGTCAGCCTCAGTGGTCCTGCCCACCCCAGCACTGCCAAGGGGGGAAACATCACGAAACGTCATGTGATGGCAACGTGAGGGGATGAGTTTGCCCCCCCCACACACAATGGCCTTAATTAAGGATCTGGCCCAGATGGAGTGCCTTGTCCATCACAGCTCTCGGTCAGGCAGGCCCACGGTCTCTCTTCAGGAGATGGCACTGCTACCACTGTGGAGGCTCCCTTGCCAGCTTTGGCTGGCGCAACACCTATGGTGCTGCCTGGATATAGAGACCTTCAGCCCCTCTTGCCCAGCCTTCTTCAGTGCCTGGTAAAAGGGAAGCCCACCTGGCCCAGAAGGGGGGGTCTCGGGGCTATGGGTGCTCAGGGCTGCCACCCAATTCTGCAGTTTCCAGGAGCCATTAGAAGCGTGAGCTGCCACCCAAGCGAGCTGAGAAGGGAAGCAGGGCGCCTTGCCCTGCCTTCTCTGGGAAGGGACACCTCCCAGCCTTGGGCATGAACCTGCTGTTGTTCAAGGGCGTGTGGGCACCGAAGGCATAAGGGTGTTAACGGGAACATCGTGTTTATGGGCTTGTTCTCCAGGTAGCTGCACGGGTAGTCAAGGCACCAGGGTGTTAGCTGGATTTCTGCTTCTATGACTTAGCAATCCTTGGGCTCTTAACGCAGGCTTTGGGAGAGTCGCAGAGCCTCTACACAAGTGAATAAGCCCCCTCAACTGCCGTCTGAAGGGGGGGAGGCCTGGGGGTCCCTGGCTCAGAGACACCTGGAGGTTTTCACTCTCCTCATTCTTGCTTTTTGGCAGTGATGATTACTGCTACACTCAACATCTTCGTCAAAGTGGTCAAAGAGGATTTCAAGCCAGAGATGGCTATTCATGACTCTCCTGCTTTCCGGTCTTTCGCGATCAAGTTTGAGCAGCAGGTGAAGAAGGCAGCTGCAGTGACAGGAGGAGACTCTCTGTCCATCCACCAGGGCTCCCCTCACCCAGTCCCAGGAGCTGAGAGCCAGGGGCGGCCGGGGGAGGGAGGGAGGGAGGGAGAGGGCTGACCATGGGCTCAAGGCTGTGCTGCTGAGACGCTGCCCGGTCCAAAGAAGAGCTGGCCGCTGGGTGTCCTAGCTCCTCTCTGACTGGCTGTGGTGGCTTGGGAGAGGCAGCCGGCTCTCCCCTGAAGCCCCTTGGTCTTTTCTGGCTGTTGACCAGGCTCCAGTGCAGGCAGGCTTCCTTTGTAGCTCAATGGAGGCTGGAGGCTGGCAGACTTGCTCTCATTCAGACCTAACGCTGGTCAGGCCGAAGGGGTTCCTTCATTGGGGGGCAGGGAGGCCTCGACTTCTGCCTGCAGCCTCTTAGGGGGAACATTGGAAGGACTGCTGCCTGCTTAGAGCCTCCCCTCCCTGCAAGTCTGGGGTGAAGTGGTGCAGTTGGGGTGGGCAACAGAGATACTTTCATTACGATGACCTCTCCTCACTCTTTGTAAGTGCCCCATCTCTCCCCCTCTCTCCCCTCCCCCCATCTCTCTTTCCAGATGAGTATTTTCTATGCCAACATCTCTGGGTTCCAGAAAGTCGTCGTGATTCGTCTGAGGTGAGCCATGTGGGAACCAGGTTGGGGCCCCACTTGGGGGAGGCCGTTGCTGGTTGCCCACCTCCACCTGTCCTTATGCAAAGGCCCTGCCCGAGGCAGCAAGCACCCTCTCCCAGGGGCCTGCAGTCCCTGGGGCCCTCAGGGCCCAGTGAAGCAGCCTCTTCCTCCCCCTCTCTTCCCACCAGCAATGGCAGCATCAACGTGGACCACCAGGTGGTCCTGCGGGTGCCCTTCTCCACGTACCAGGCCTCCTACGCGGCAGCTGTGGACAAAATCCAGGCCAAGCTGCACAGCAAGGAGCAAGTCTGTTCTTCCAACTCCACAGGTGAGGGGCCCCCGGTTGGCTCAGCCCCACCACCACTGCAGCAGCAGCAGCAGCCCTGGGCACGGAGGGGCTCACGCGGGGTCAGCTGAGCAGCCGGAGGCCAGTCCCTTGCCAAGAGGCCCTGGCTGGGCTGGACGGAGGGAGCAACGGCATGCCAGCAAGGATGGGTGCATGATTGGGGGGGGAGGGGAGTCTGACCTGGGAGGGAAGATGGTTGGCTGGAAAACAGGGCAAAAGGGGGCGGCAGGCGGGGGCGGCTCTCGGCTGCTACCAATGCTGCCAGGGGAGTGAGGAGCAGGAGGGGGCTCCTTCCCCCCGCTCAGCCGGCCTTTCTGCCTCTGCTCTGCTCTCCTTGCCAGCAGAGCACCCTGGGGGAGGAAGGGGCAGGGTGGAGGGGAGGGGTTACTGGGGGCCGGTGCGGGTGAAATATCCCAGGCCCAGGAAAAGCCCCTTTCCGGTGGCAGCTTCCTCTGTTCAGTTCTCCTGTGGGCCCTTGGCCTGGATTGGGGCCCTTGGAGGAGCCCGTTTTCCAACACCAATCAGAGCTTTTCATGGTGTGATAACTGGGTCTCTTTCAGAGAAGCTGTGTTTCAACGCTAGTGACTCCCTGGTGACGCAGGTGCCTCTCAGCCGTGAAGGTGAGAGCGGCGCGTGCAGTGTGTGCTTGTGTCTGTGCGTATGTGTGTGTGTGTGAGAGAGAGAGTGTGTGTGTGGGTAACACCTGCTGCACAGGTAACCTTCTTGGGCACAGAGGGAGAAGCAGCCGAAGGGAAGGAAGGAAGGCAGGCCCATCTTCTGGAGGTCTCTGTGGGCGTGTTTGAGCCATGGTGAGGGAGGGAAGCAAGCAAGGGCAGAGACAGGCACAGAGCCCAGGCCCGTGGGGGAGGGGCTGTGTGGCATTTCTGGGCCAAAAGCAGCGACAGAGGCTGGCTGGATCCCTGGGGTCCCCGAAGGCTGCGATGTGGGTGTGCCTGACTTGGCTCCTCTCCTCCTGCCTGCTAGACTTGTCCAACACCTGCAGGAATAACTCGGTGGTGCAGCAAGAGCTGCAGCCATTTTACCTGGCCCAAAACATCAGCAATGAGCTGCAGTGCGTCTCCAACTGCAGCTTCTTCCACCCTGATCCCTTCCGCTGTGACAGGGGAAACTGCTACATCCAGACCAATGGGCCGAACTGCTAGTGAGTATGGTGGGGGGTAGGAGTGGGTGGGTCGGAGGCAGGCGGGCCTAGGCCCCTCCACTCAGTCACTAGCCCAGCAGGGTAGCCAGGGGGGCCCCACAGCCAGCAGGGTGGGCTCCATCCCTCGCCCTTGGACCCCGCCTGGGCTTGGGAACAGGAGGGCCTGGGAGGTGGGCTGGTTGGGGGAGGGGGAGACAGAGCCTCCCGCAAGACCTTGAAGGCTCTGGAGCATCTGGGGCCAAAGCAGAGCTGCCTCCAGCCTGTTCCAGCCTGTTTGCCTTGGGTGCCCCAGGAGCAAGGCAGGACCCTCCTCTCAGTCTCATGGCCTTGAGGGCTGCAGGGCATCCATGGCCCCCCTCCCAGTTGGAGAAAGGCACCCACCCCGCAGCCCTCTCACTCTGCCCTTCTCTTCCAGCTGCCAGCAGTCGAATGCCTACTGGTACACCGGCCGCCACTGTGACCAGAGCATCAGCAAGGTGGGGGTGGCCGTGGGGGTGGCCCTGGGCTTGGCGGTCCTGCTGCTGGTCATCCTGCTCCTGGCTGCCCTCCTTTGCTGGCAGCGCCGCCACCCAAGGAAGGACCCCAGGTATGTTGGCGGGACCTCCTGGGCAGCGGAGGCCCTGCCCTGTGGGCTGCTGCCAGAGTTGGCTCATGCCCCCAGCCAGGCCTGGAGAGGCAATTCCTGGTTGGAGCTCATGAAGCCCTCCTGCGGCGTCTCCCAGCCGCCTGGCAAGCCTTCCGCCCCGTGACCGCCTGGTTTGCGGGTGGAGTATTTGCTCTGGGCAGGTTCCTTCAGGTGACCGTTCCCATGGGGCGATTTGCCAAGGGCTTAAAACTTGTAGTCCAAACAGAAACAGCAAACAATTGGAAGGTCAAACCACAGGTGTGAAACTAGCCCAAAGGTCCCCCCTGTACAACAGGAGCCTCTTCCTCAGGCTGTGCTGCGTTTGAGGTTCTGAGTTCAAATGATGCTGAGGCAGGCTTTCATGTTGCTGGGGGTAGGGGGGGAGCCTGTCTTTCCTGGGGTGACATCTTCTGGGAGGGGGCAGGCTGAGTCCGGAGTCCTCCTGCCGGCCAGTCCAGGGTCAGAGCTTGGGACTCCCTGACCGCCTTTCTTGCTTTCCCCAGGCGCTTGGATTTGAACCCCAATGAGGAGAAGTGGTACGAGAATGAGTCGGACTTGGGGGCCAGGCCTCAGGGCCCCCCTCCACAGAGCCCCCCAGCCCAGCAACAGCAGCCAGGTAGGTCCTACCAGGAGCCTCTCTGGAAGAGGGACCCAACTTCCTCCTGAGGCTGCCCCAGGGCTCCTGACTATCTGAGGAGGGGCAAGGATGTGTCCCATGGCTGGAGGCCTCATTGCCCTCCCCCGCTCTCTCCCTGCAGGCCCCTCTGCCAGCACCAGCCAGGAGGACGCCAGCCCCACACCCACCCAGGGCAGCTTCCGGCCTCGGCTTGACCAAGTGGACACCTCCCTCCAGGTCCAGAAGGATGGTGTGGGTGGTGACCCTCCCTGGGAGACACAACCCAGGACAGGGAGGGAGGGAGGGAGGCAGGAGGAGCAGCCATCTTCCCAAGGAACCCAGAGCAAAGTGGCTGGGGAGGCCAGAGGGGGTGGCAGTGAACACCAGTAAGGACAGTTCCTGGGGAGATGGGGCTGCAGGCACCAGGACCATTAGGCAGGGCTCCTACAGGGTTTCCCTGCCCCCACTCTGTCCCTGGCAGGGCAGAGCTGGCTTGCCCTCCTGATGCTCCGAAGCCAGCCCCCCTTGTCTTTGACCCTCCTCCTCCTGCAGGCGCAGATTTCTCGGCCCCGGATAACCCATCTCTGAAGAAGGAGCCTCAGAAGCCCAGGTTGGACTGAAGTAGCAGGCCCGATCTGCAGTGGAGCTCCTGGGCCCTGCCAGCCCTGAGCTGGGTGCCTTGGAGCGGCTCCTGAGGCCATGGGAGAAGGAGCCTCAGTGGGACTCATGGACATCTGCTACGCCTGGATGCTGAAGTGTACATGGGGTGCTTCTGCTGGCAGCCCCCCCTCACACTTCCCCCCCAAGTTGGAGTTTGCAAAGATGTAGGGCCCGCGGGGGCAAGAGGCTGCTGCCAGTGCTGCCCCCTCGCCTGTGTCTTGCCCGTTGTCTCTGCAGGCAGGGATAGTGACCCCGAGTCCCTGCAAGTTGGCAAAGGCACCATGGGGCTTGATGATGGGGGGCAGGGCCACTTTGGGTAATAAAAGCACTGAACCCAACTGATATCTTTCTACTGTTCTGCTCTACACCCTGGATGGGTATAAAGCAGACAGAGCAACTCCACAAAGCATCCATACAAAGTCTTTTTTCTTGGTTCATCAGGCATCCTGTCAACCCACAGTTATGACGAGGTTCTTCTTAATGTCCAGTCCTTTGCATTTCTGAATCGTGGTATAGAAAGATATTAAACTCTCATCCCTGTGATGATAACTATGATGATAATTGTAGTAATGATTGTACTGTCCGCATGGTACAGGATTCAGGATGGAGTGAGGGAGTCTCCCTCAACCCAACAAGGGTCAATTTAGTGACCAATCAGGATTACAGATGTGACCACATGACATGGACTATATTTCCCAGGATACCTTAACTACGTTTACCATGATGCATTCCCTTAAGGGGACAGCTCTCAATTCCTAACTAACTATCCCATATCCCATTAACTCTAAACTGGCTGGACAGCACACTATGCATGTATGTAAAGTAATATAATTAAATAAATATTGTAGAGATAAGAAAAGGAACTAGGCAAGGCTGCCCTCTGTCGCCTCTGCTGTTTGTGTTACCACTAGAAGTGTTGAATAGAGGTATTAGAGAAGAACAAATAAAAGGCATGAGAATTAAAAAAGAAGAATATAAACTACAGGCTTTTGCAGACGACTTGATATTTATACTAGAGGTGGCATATTACACCCCTCCTGCGTGAGTTGCATTGGTTGCCGGTTGCCCTCCGGGTGAGATTCAAGGTGCTGGTAATCACCTATAAAGCCCTACATGGCTTGGGTCCGGGGTATTTACGGGACCATCTACTGCCAGCATCGACTGCCCATTGCCCTGTGTGCTCCCATAGACAGGGCCTCCTTGGGGTGCCATCGGCCAGACAGTGTCGGCTGACGACCCCCAGGGGTAGGGCCTTCTCGGTGGGAGCACCCACCCTGTAGAACCAGTTGCCCTTGGAGCTGCGGCTGGCCCCTGATCTTCATTCCTTCCGTTGCGACCTGAAGACGTGGTTTTTCCAACAGGCCAGCCTGGATTGAGGCGGTGGGTTTTTATGGATTTTTATCTGTCATTTTGTTGGGGTTTTAGACATTTGTTTGGGTTTGTTATTTAATACTTTTTAAATACTTTTTAAATTTTGTATTGTGTGTTTTTATTGTTGTGAGCCGCCCTGAGTCCTTTGGGATATAGGGCAGCATATAAATCCAAACAAACAAACAAACAAACAAACAAATAAATAAATAAATAAATAAATAAAATAAATCAGCGTCCTGAAGAGAGGAGGCTCTAAGCAACGGCATCCAATCGTGGTCACTTTCAGACCTCAGACCTTCGACTCCCCGATTTCATGCACAGCTGGCTGGTGGGAGCATCTGCGGCAGGGGTGGGATTCAAAAACTTTTACCACCGGTTTGGTGGGCATGGCTTGGCAGGTGCCCTTTGCGCATATGCACACACTTTGCGTGCACGTGCACACCAAACACACACTTTGCACAGGCGCAGAGGCATTCCAATTCACCTCCTGCAAGCCTGCACTCTCCCGGTTGCTTCAGCAGCTGCGCTTCAAAACCAGAAGGTAACAGAGAGTATAGGAGCCCAGGGAGGAGGGTGGGCCCAACAGCAGAGCGGCAGAGAGAGAGAACCGGTTCGGTCTCCACTGCTCATTGCTGCTACTGGCAGAACTGGGCCGAACCGGTGGAATACCACCACTGATCCGGGGGGTTGAAGTCTGCAGGTCTGAAAGTGGCCACGGTTGAACGCCACTGCGCCAAAGGATCTATGCATGTATTGCGAGGGGAAGGGGCAGTGGAGCGCATACGCACACCCACGCACACACACCCACACACGTGTGTTTTCACCGAGTAGGCATTCAGCCACTCTCACCTGCCAGGGCCCATTGGAGAAAGCTGCCCTTGGCTGGCCACTCTGCATAGGCCTCCAATCCAAGGAAAGAGCTCAGCGCCCCCTGCTGGTGGCCCTCAGCAAAACTGGGTAAGCGAGGGGTCCAATAGCTCTTCCAGGAGGCCCTTAAAAGCAGTGCTCCGAAGAAGAAGAAGAAGAGAAGAGGAAGAGGAGGAAGAAGAAGAAGAAGAAGAAGAAGAAGAAGAAGAAGAAGAAGAAGAAGAAGAAGAAGAAGAAGAAGAAGAAGAAGAAGAAGAGCTTGTGTTCAATGCTGCTGATTGGGAGGAAGAGGGCAGTCAAACGAAGGGGGTGTGCAAGGCCACATGCCAATGAGGGCAGTTGCTGGGTGCCGTGTGTCAGAGGGAAGGGAGTTGGAAAGCCATGGGCAGGACTGAAACCCGGCAAATGGCATGGTGCAAACCACCTTCAGGGTCTCCTTCTCGCTAATCTCACCCCTTTAAATGACTGGCAAGGAGTTTGTCCACATGCGGAGACCCTGTCTGGTCATTGTCTGCCTGTGGTTAAAATCCTTAAGGGCTGAAATCTGAGGAAGCTCTTCAGACACTGAAGCCCCCATAAGGACCACGAACTGAGAGGAAACCGAGATTCTCCATCAAGATACCTGAAGGCGGCCCTCCCAGCCCCCCACCCCCATTGCTGTTTTGCTGCCCCAATTCACAGGACACGTTTTTAGCCTTTACTGTCGCAATATGCCTCCTGCCAGCCCTTGCCCCAATCTGTTTTTATTTTGTGTTTATTTATTGATTTGATTTGTCCATCGCTTACAAGATAATAGTTAAAAGCATAAACATGAGTAAGAATACAGGAAATGGGTACGAATACATGGAGGACAATAGGACAGGGATGGGAGGCACAATGGTGCACTTATGCACGGCCCCTTACAGACCTTTTAGGAAAGGGGTGAGGTCAATAGCGAATCGTTTGAGGGTAAAGGAAGAGAACCCGGGGCTGCCAGTGGGCTGGGAAGCACCGGACAGCATCCCGGAGCTGTTTGACCTCTGGGCTGGTGGACTCAGCAGCCTCCACTCCTGGCGAGGAGGATGCCAGGAGGATCCCCTTCCCTTCAGCCAAGCCAGCGGTGGGGCCCAAAACATTGCCGTTCTGCTTGGCTGCTGCCTTCCAGCCGCTGCTCGAGCCCATCTAGAACTTTTGGAAACATTCCTCTCTCCTCCAAAGCGGTTTCCCAACCGTGGCATCTTCTCTAAGAGTTCTGGGAGTTGCTGCCCACACAGCTCAAACTAGGTAAGGTGGAGAGTCGGGCTCTCAAGTGTCAGCTTCAGGCCACTGGCGAGGAGGGGAAATGCCCTGTCCTTTCCTTCGTGCCAGCGGCTGGTCCAAACATCAAACAGGTTGGGGAGCAGCAGGACCAGGCTCCCTGCCTGGGAGACACACGAAGGGCAGCTGGGAAGGAGCCCCACCCAACTGTGAGGCCACTAATTGGTTGCCCCACTTGCTGTTTCAAGAAGGAGAATCCGGGGTGGAGGGGTGGGGTGGGGGCTTTGCGGAGATCCAACGGCACTCTTTGCGGCATGGCCCTGCTCAGCTCTGCTCAGCCGGCAATGCTGTCAGAGGAGGGGAAAGCGTTCGCTGGTGGGGCCTGTCTGTCTATGGCCAATCCATGCTGGCCCTGGTTCACTGTGGCCTGGCTGTCCAGGGGCTGAGCAACCCACCACTTGAATTTGGCCAGAGAGGAGGTCAATGTGGCAGGTGAGTCCTATGATCCCAGAGCTTCCTGCTTCCTCCCCTGGAGAAATACTGGGGACGCTTGCCAGCCTCCTTTCTCTTGGAGGCTTTCAACAGCCCCCCAGGAGCCCAAGAGAGGCTCTGTCAGTAACGTTTCAATACATTTAAAACCTCGACGTCCTTTTTCACCCACTCCCAGCTTGCCTGTGACTCCCTCTGCCCTCCTCCCGGGGGCAAAGCGAGCCAGGCCCCTTTCCACCATTGTTCAAATGGAAATGGCCACCAAAGACAGGAAAGGGGGAGCCGGGCTGGGCTGGGTCCCTTGTGCCGGCTAAATTCTAGGCCAGCTGCAGCGTCTGGCTGGTCTTCGGGCCACAAGGGAGGGCAACACCTTACAGTGATCCAACAGTGGGGTGACCAAGGCACAAGTGACTGTCTGAAGGGCCTCAGTCCCAATGGTGGGATTCAAAAATGTTTACTACTGGTTCTGTGGGCGTGGCTAGGGGCGTGGCTAAGGGGTGTGGCCATGTGACCAGGTGAGCATGGCTTTTTTTTGCTTTTTGCAGCACACACAACCCATTTTGGGGGGCCTCCTGGGGGGGCGTTTTTCCTCCCCAAAGGCTTCCCTGGGGCTCAGGAAGGCAAAAAATGGAGCATGGGGGGGGGCACAACCCCCCACGCTTCATTTTGGGGCCTCCCTGGGGCCCTGGAAGGCAAAAAATGGAGCGGGGTGTTGCCTTCCTGGGCTTCAGGGAATCCTCCTGAACGAAGCAGTAAGACAGCAAGGGGGATCCTGGCACAGCTGATTGTAAGAACAGCTGATCATCGGGAGGGGGGAAAGGAACACCTTAAGGCATGACTGGGCAGGGCGAGCGTCAGGCGGGTGGGGTGATTGAGTGAGCGGTGACCAGGCAACTGGGTTGGGGGCATGGCCAGCCAGAAATTACTACCAGTTCTGCGACCCACGCCAAATCCTTTCTACCGGTTTGCCCAAATTGGTGAGAACCGGCTGAATACCACCACTGCTCAGTGTCCAAGAAGTGCCACCCGGCCACCCTGCTTCTTTGATCAGGAGCTGTGAGTGGGCACCAGCCCTGTGGGGGGAAGTGGAATGCCCCTGGCACCAGGGCCTGGGGGGGCAAAGGAGAAAGCCATTTTGTTCTGACCCAAACCTTGTTCCAAGGAAACAAACACCAAATAGAGGTAAAGGCCAAACCTTTTAATGCTTCTCTGTGAATTCCATTCATTCACAGTTAAAAGGCTGTTTCAAACTAATTGTCTCTGATAAGAATGAGCTTTGCCAAGGTGGTGCAAGGCTGCGCCACCTTGGCAAGAACACTAGATAAAGTTGCCAAGAAATGTTCAAAACAAAAAGTCTCCAAACACAAACCAGGATAGTCTGAATGTCCACAAGGCTTGAAGTGCAAGAACTTCTTTGCTTCCTGCAAAGAATCCCGGTCTCTCAGGCTGGCTTTTATCCCTTAAGGGTGGGGCCATTATCTTGCAGACTTACTCCCGAGTTGCACATGTTGCTGCAGCTGCTCTTTCCTTTGAGCAGCCCTGTGTGCACGCGCACTAGGCACAGGCTCCTTGGGGACCTCTTCATCACTGCTGCCCGCCTCCACAATGTCCGAAGGCAGCACTCCACTCCCTGATGGTCCTGGCCCCATCCCTGCATCACATGCAGGCCCCTCATCTGAGTCCTCGCTTTCCGAGACCTCAGCCATCTGCACCTGCTACCGGAGAACCACCACACATTTTCTGGTCATCCTGATACATAAAGGATGCTGAGACTCTAGAAAGAGTGCAGAGAAGAGCAACAAAGAAGATTAGGGAGCTGGATAAGGCATACAATGGATGTCTAGGGAGAGTCTCCGTCATCCAGGCCTTGGTTTGCTTTTTCAAAACGTCTTCAAACCTTCAACGCCAGCTGGGAGAGGCACTGGCTCGTGGCATTCAGGGCACCGCAGCTCCCACTTTGACCCACCTAGCAGCTTCTTCAGACAGTCCTGGCAGTAGCTGTGGAGGCAGGGTAAGATTTTGGGCTGGCAATAGTGCTCCAGACAAGTTTGAAGGTTGAAATACAGGAACAGTCAATGCCACGCAGGTCAGAGCGATGGAACAAGGCGATTCCACCTGACAGGTATTCTGCTAGTAAAGTTAAAGTGTAATGTATGGTATGAGCCAAGGAACTATAAGGAAGTTTTGGCATTACCTAAAATTGAACAAGTAAAGTGGAAAGAAGCTATGGACAAGGAAATGAAATCCCTGGGATTTCTCCGCTCTGATTGCGTCTGCCGATGATCGCCCTGCGGCCCTGTTTTGGGTGACCCGCTCCCTCCTTCAATTGAGGGGGAGGATGACCCGTTGCAGGGCAGAGCAGAGGAATTTAGCTTACATCTGGCGGATAAGGTCGCTCGAATTCGTGCTGGCTTGGACTCTGATTGGCAGTGGTCTGATGATGGGGTGGCGATGAGTCTGGTGGATCCTATCTGGGTTGAGTTTGACCTGGTCTCCCTCGATGAGGTGGACAGGATCATGCGGAGGCTGTCTTCCACCACGTGTTTATTGGACCCGTGTCCTTCCTGGTTGGTGTATGCCTCCAGGGAGGTTACGTGGCTGGCTCCAGGCAGTTGTTAGCTTCTTTGAGTGATGGAGTCTTTCCTGCCTTGAAAGAGGCGGTGGTGAGGCCCCTCCTCAAGAAGCCTGCCTTGGACCCGGCCGTTTTGAACAACTATCGTCCTGTCTCCAACCTTCGCTTTTAGCAAGGTTGTTGAGAGCGTGGTGGTTCAGCAGCTTCCCTTGTTCCTGGAGGAAACTGAGTATTTAGATCCGTATCAGTCGGGCTTCAGGGCCGGACACAGCACGGAGACAGCATTGGTCGCACTGATGGATGATCTCTGGAGGGCTCAGGACAGGGGTTTTCCTCTGTCCTAGTCCTGTTAGATCTCTCAGCGGCTTTCGATACCATCGACCATGGTATCCTTCTGCAGCGGCTTAGAGGATTGGGGTGGGGGCACCGTTTTGCGTTGGTTCTCCTCCTTCCTCTCAGGCCACTTGCAGTCGGTGTTGGCAGGGGGCAGAGGTGGGTCCTGAGGCCCCTCACTTGTGGGGTGCCTCAGGGGTCTGTCTCTCACCTCTCCTGTTTAATATCTACATGAAAGCTGGGTGAGATCATCCGAGGTTTTGGGGTGAGGTATCATCAGTATGCTGATGATACCCAGCTTATATCTCCACCCCAGACCAGATCAGTGATGCTCTCTCCATGATGTCCGGTGCCTGGAGGCTGCGGGTCTGGATGGGTAGTAACAGGCTCCAGCTCAACCCCACCAAGACGGAGTGGCTGTTCTTACCAGCATCTCGGTCTTTATTGGATGTACCATCTTTGGTCATGGGGAGAGGTGTTGCCCCCCGTGGATAGGGCGAGGAACCTGGGTGTCCTCCTGGATTCACAGCTCGGTTTGGAGGAGCATGTGGGAGCTGTGGCCAGCAGGCTTTTGCCCAGGTTCGGCTGGTTCGCCAGCTTCGCCCTTATTTGGACCGAGATGCCCTTTGAACTCATGCGCTCGTCACCTCTAGAATCAACTACTGCAATGCTCTCTACATGGGGCTCCCCTTGTGGACGGTCCGGAGGCTTCAGCTGGTGCAGAATGCGGCCGCGCGGGCTGTGATGGGGGTATCCCGATACTCCCATGTTACACCCCTCCTGCGCGGCTTGCATTGGTTGCTGGTCACCTCCTGGGTTGCCTTCAAGGTATTAGTAACAACCTATAAAGCCCTTAATGGCTTGGGTCCAGGGTACTTGCGGGAACGCCTCCTGCCAGCATCACTTTCCGATCGCCCTGTTGGCTCTCATAGGAGGGGCCTCCTTGGGGTGCCGTCGGTCATGCATTGTCGGCTGGCGGTTCCCAGGGCTAGGGCCTTCTCTGTGGGAGCGCCTGCCCTTTGGAATCAGCTCCCCGTGGATCTCCGTTTGGCCCCTGACCTCCGCTCCTTCCGCCGGGACCTGAAGACTTGGTTGTTTCAAGGCGGCCTGGAATGACCCGGGGGGGTTGGGTTTTAATTTTTTACTGTATTCGGCTTGTTTATTTGTTTAATTCTCTTTTATTGTAAATTTTTCTCTGTTTTAATGTTAGCGCCCTGAGTCCTTAGGGAGTAGGGCGTGACATACAAATCAAATAAATAAATAAATAAATAAATAAATAAATAAATAAATAAATAAATAAAGTGTTTGCATCTATGTCTTTGCCACAGGGTAGCAAAGCTGTAGGATGCAAGTGGTATGAAAAAGGTACTACCCAATAATGAAGAACAATATAAAGCAAGGTGAGAGGCACAGGGGTTTTCACAGACGAAAAATTTGCACGGTGATGAGGTCTTCACGCCCACTGTAAAGAGTGAGAGCATCAGCCTGGCACTAGCATTGGCAGCGGCACATGGCCATAAAATTTGGCATTTTGACATAACCACTGCATTCCTCAATGCAGAATTCGAGGAAGAAATTTACATGGTTTGAATAAATTGAACAAGACCATTTATGGGCTGAAGCAATCAGCCAGGAATTGGAATATATGTCTAGATAAGGCATTGAAAGGTCTTGGGTTCAAGAGTTGCAAGGCTGATAGTTGCATATACACTGGAAAGTTACAAGATGGGGATTGTCAACTATTAGCATTTGTGGATGATCTTTGCTTCATTGCAAAGGATGAATCACAAGGAAATGAATTTGCTAATAAATTGGAGAAGAAATTTGAATTGAAGAATTTGGGAGAAATAAAACATTCTCTCGGTGTGGAAATACAAAGAGCTGAGAAAGGTAGCTATATTCTTGGTCAAAAAAGAAAAATTGTTGGAGAGATATAATATGAAAGATTGTAATATTGCTCCATCGCCTATGAGTGCAGATTTTCATAACAGTTTGGGTGAGGATGAAAGTGAAGCCTGTGATCAGGAGACATATCTGTCAGCAATAGGGAGCCTGTTGTATCTGTCACAGTGGTCCAGACCAGACATAGTTGGTGCAGTAAGCATTGTGAGTCGCTTTACTGCTGCACCAACGCAACTGCATTGGATGGATGTAAAAAGGATTCTCAGGTGTTTGAAGGGAACTGTGAATTTGGGTCTTCAAATACAGGTCTCTGAAGAATTAAAATTGAAATGCTATGTTGATAGTGATTATGCAAATGATGTAAAAACCAGAAAGTCCAATTCTGGAATTGTGATATTGTTTGGAGGGGCTTTAATTGGTTGGAAGTCCAGAAAGCAAACAACTGTAGCCATTTCTACTGTGGAGGCAGAATTTATTGCTTTGTCTGAACTCTGTTCAGAGGTAACTTGCTATATAAAACGGTTACAGGATTTCAATGTAAAGGTAACTGAACCGGTTTGAATCTATGAGGACAATGCTGCTTGCATTAAAATGGCAACAGGTGACAGAGTAAAAAAATAGAAGCAAGCATGTGGACATTAAATATTGTAATGTAAGAGAAGCTATCAAAGATAAATGGATTAGCTCGTTTCACTGTACGTCAGAAGACAATTTGGCTGACATAATGACCAAGCCATTGGGTGGAATACACCATGGGAAGAATATAAAGTTAATTGGATTTATGTCTCTTCCAGTTACGAAGGGAGGAGTGTCCGAGTATAGTCATTAACTGGCAGAGACATGGTTAACAAAGTCAGCAAGTGAGTAAGCATGGCAGCGGACCAGCCAATGGGAGCTGACAGTCTGGTGGTGGTTTGGCTCTGTGAGCTTTGCTGAAAATTGAAACTGAAACTAGAGTTCTGCTCTGAACTGGAGCTGTAAAATGTCTGCTTTTGTTTGTGTTTGCTTGTAACCTTTCCACGTTGGAAGAAACTACTGGTATTGTACGTTTCCTTATTTTATATAAAAAGAAGTTTAATGCATCCTGCTGACTCAGTTGTCTGTGCATTTTCTGGACCTGAATTTCTGCTGCTAACTCTAACAGAGTCTGCTTGCTTTGGGGAGAGGGGGGTGCTTTGGAGCCATGAGAAAAGACCAGCCACTCTTGAAACGCTAGCAGACACTCAGTGGGGGCTCATTCCGTCTCATCCACTCCGGCTTTTACACCAACCCAGGATCTCTTCAGTGCCAGAGCCTGGCCCTTTGGGGTGCGGGGACAGAGATGCAGGCCTAGAAGGGCTGGGTTAATGACCAAGTGCTGTTGGCGAGCCATGGTTGCCCTTGAATAAAAGGGGCTAGTCGGGAAAGGGCCCCCAGACTCCCTGGGGAGATTGCTGTCTCCTCCTCCTTGCATGGCCTCCACAGCTGCACAGGGAACAGTTAATCTGTAGGGGAGGGAACCAGAGTACTCACTTCCTGGCAGGGGCCACGGGTGGACTTTTGATTCAGTCGTCGCTTCTGAGGGCGGCTCTCACTGGAGGGTACTGGGGGAGGGCCAAGTCCACTGGTTGTTTCGGGGTGGGGACACAGCTGCTCTGATTCTCAAGGCTATCTCCCCAAAGGGCCAGGCTCTGGCACTGAAGAGAGCCTGGGTTGGTGTAAAAGCCGGAGTGGATGAGACGGAATGAGCCCATGCTGAGAGGCTGGTCTTTTCTCATGACCCCAAAGCGCCCCCCCTCCTCAAAGACTTTGAGACTTGAATTTCAAAGACTCCCCCCTCCAGCCATTCCAGGGCTCCCTGGAAACAGCCCTTGGCTCCCTTCTCTGCCCCTGCCCCCAGCAGTCTGAGCAGGAAGGTCCTCTGCAGCCCCTCAAGACCCTTGACCTGGCTTGGCTCTTGGGAAGGCTGCGGGGGAAGCTGGGACCCAGGTGGGTTGGGGAAGACTCTGGGCCACTGCGGAGGGGGGGGGAAGAGGGGAGAACCGCAGCTGTGGGCTCTGTTCCCTTCCAGCTTTTGCGTGTCTCCCAGAGCCCCAGGGCACCTTCTCTTGCTTTCGTTTCTGCTTCCACCCAGCACCTGACCACAAAGTCCGTTGTGGTGACAGTGGCAGCACAGTGGCAGCTCTCCCGGTTTCCCCACTGGCTTCCCCACCAGGTGAGAGGAGGAGGAGGAGGAGGAAGAGCCCTCCAGCCCAAGGTGTAGCCCAGCCCAGGTGCAGACCTGACAGCCCTGGCCGGCTCTTCGTCTTCTGCCACAGGGAAGGTGGCTTTGGAGCCTCAGAGTCCCGCTGGCCAGGGGCCCAGCAGAGGCGCCTTCTCCTTGCCCTGCCAGTGCACTGGAGGCCCTCTTGGTTTAGGGTCTCCTGCTGAAGCAGAGGGCTGGGTCAGAAGGTCCCTTCCAACTCTGGTATTCTGTGGGTGCAGGGAAGCGTTGGGGCCAGGTGCTAGGGCCCTGTTGGGAGTCATGCCTCACCTGAGTAAGCCATGGCCCCACACGGCTCCTGGCTCCCTCCCGCAGCCACCGCTTGAGCAGGCTGTGTGTGTGTGTGTGTGTGTGTCTGCTTGGACTTGGTTCCACCTCTCTCTCCTTCCCTTCCAGGTGCAGGCCAGGGTCGGCTTGGCCTTCTTCCCTGCTTCTCTGGACAGAAGGTGGCCAGATGGCTGCCAAAGAATCCTCCCTGTGGGAGACCCTTTCCAGCAGC